>JBCJKH010031399.1:3070-19654 GCA_039877255.1 Loriculus beryllinus
GCTTCTCTGGGCACCCTGTGCCAGCGCCTCAGCACCCTCACAGGGAAGAGCTTCTGCCTAATGTCTAACCTAAATCTGCTCTTTGTCAGTGTAAAGCAGCTGGTCAATGCTTGAAATTTCATGCTCATTCCTTTACCACTCCAGTAAGCTCAGAGACTTAACCAGTGCTTCAGCAGGGTCAGCTTCAGAGCCTCTTTGATGCAGTATCTGTTTGAGTTACAGAGCAGAAGCTGCACTGTTTGGCTTTCCTCAAGAAGATGCACATGGCACAGTTCATACTTCAAACATCCTCCATCTGCATCTAAGCAAGATTCCTGCTCTGAGGCATCACAAGAGATGCTGCCACCTCAGCCACATTCAGGTATCTGCAGCCTCTGTGCCTCAGGACTGTCTGAGCAGTGTAGAGCAACGCAGCTGCTGAAAGCCTCTCCAAAGCAGGTTATGGTGGGCTCTATAACAGGTACAAAGTTGGTTATATGTAAGGATTATCCCAAATAGTCAAGGCTTTTACTGTTGCAATATTCAGTGAAAAAGATCTGAGAATACAAGTATTAGAAAAACCAATTTGATTTCACAGCCTGAAGTGGTCCTGGGACAGTCAGTGGCCTTGGAGAGCCCTGTTAGCCCTTTCCAGTTGTGAAGAATAAAAATCAAACAAGGAAAAATACAACCACAACAACCAACCAAACCAAGTTACATGGCAAAAGTTAATCTTAAACAGACATCTAGCAAGGTTCCTAAAAACAGCCACGAGTACCATACAACTTGACCTGCATGGATTTACGATACAAGCACCACAACCAGAGACCGAAGAAGCCATACCCTCCAACCACCTTTGTTTTGTGTTTCATTGCCCATTCAAACAACCTTAGCTCCTGCTCAGATTTCCAGCCTATGTTTATTCTTTTCCCTTGCCCTAAATGATGTCCTCATTGTCATGAGCACTCGATAATGTCACTTTAGCATTTAATTGTGTGTGCAAATGAGATAAAATTGGGTAACTTAAGTGGCAGCAAAGTGGAGGTCAGTGTCTGCTTATGCCAAATTCATGGGTTAATGATTAGTGTCATGATGCCACACTTCTGCAAAGGAGGGTAGATCTGTATGAGTCTGGGGCAGTCCAGGCCCTTGAAAGCCAGGCTTAAAACAGACCTTACCTTTAATAGAAGCAGAATGAGTGGAGACTCTTCCTGAAGTCAGGACGTTTGGAACCAGATTCTGGGGGACACCACACTTTGAGTTTTGCCCTGCTTACTGGGTAATGAATATATCGTCTTTTTTAACTGCAGAACTGTTGCATCTTATCCCACCCTTCCTTGCTAAGTACTGTTTTCCTTAAATTTACATTCTCACAATGATGCCTCTAATATCTCTGGATTTTTTGTGTAAATCATTTCCAGTCAGCAATGCTGACTCATGGGAGAGCTGAGGTTAAAGAAACTTTATTTCTGTCAGAGAAACTGATCCTCTGTAATTTAAACCCTTCCAGCACCACTATTTATCTTATGCCTCTCACTTCAGGTTTTTGTGCCACATCTGGGCCATGGCAGGTGGAGAGCCATGTATCTGTCAGAACAGTAAAGCTGTCTCATTGTTCATTTCTGGCCTCCTTGACCTTGAGTTCTCACCTTACTTTATTAACACAGTTCTTCAAAACTTCTCAAAAAGCAAAATATTCCCCCCCAATGTAATACAATAGCACTTCTAATGCCTTTTTTCAAGCTGTAACAACCTCTTAACTTCCTTGCTTCTGCCACCTCTTCCCTTCTTTTTTCTTTCTCACTTTTCGTTTTCTCCCAGCCAACACACAAAGCCCACTTCTCTCTTGAGCTTCTGACCTTTTAGCTTCAACCTTATGTCACTTAGCATACAAATAACCATCACTGGACGAAGCCTCGGGAAGCATGGTTTAGTGTGGGGTGTCCCTGCTTATGGCAGGGGGGTTGGAACTGGATGATCTTAAGGTCCTTTCCAACCCTAACGATTCTATGATTCTGTGATTCTATAATCCAAAGAAACTGCTGAAATCACTAGGAGATGCAATTCTGCCATTAAAAAAAAATAAATAAATAAATTATGAGAGATTATGACTTTTTGCTGTTCTCCAGAGCACAAAGACCAGGTTTCCATGTTGGTGTGAGTAGAAGTATTTTCAGGGCTCTGCTCTATCATTTCCATTCCAAGAAGTGCTGATGTACAGAAAATTTCAGTGCTCTCCTCATCTTGACTCTGAAAGCTGAGGGCAATACAGCTATTAATATGCTCCCTTAAAATGATACCCTATTCCAGTGGGTCCATTTAAAATGCTTTTTCAGGGTGTTGAAATGCAAGGCCCGATTTTTAATGAGGCTATATTTGCTCCTTGTTGTATTTTGTTGCTTGATACAGGTGCACAGCTGAAGATGCATTTCACCTTTTTCAATCAGACATCCTAGAAGGGCCTGTAATATGTATTTTCATTCTGGTTTATGCTGTTGTGGCTTGTAACTGCAATAAAATATACAGCTTCATTGAAAATAATAATTTTTGACATATTAAACCTTTTATTATGCAGGTGCACAAGTCCTGTTTCTCTAACACCCCAACCCCCAATGAATATTTTAAATGAGAAAGCCAAGGAAATTGGAAATTTTTGGCTTGTCTTGTAACTGCTATCTGACTACAGACAACAGAGCTGTGGTAAGATGTCTGGGCATTAGCGTCCTATGTTCTGATTTAAGTATACCTTGATATAGTATGATCTGTGGAAAAATCTTGTACCTATTCCAAAGCATTTCAAACCTTCCTCAGTGAGGACACATTAAAACAAGCAACCCACACTATCTCTGTTTGTCTTTAGGATTTTACCATTTAGATTTCATTCAGAATCACCACAAAATTGCAAGGTCCCATTCTTCTTCTGTATTTTGGTTGGTTTGTTCTGCTTTTTGTCAGTTTTGAAATCAGCTAAATGAGGATTACAGATGAAACAACTCTGCCTGTGTAAACTGCGTTGGCTATTTTTAATAGTAGTTTCAATATACAAGATTTCATTGGAAAGTTTTGCAATAAAATTAACAGTAGTCAGCATATTTTATGATTAAGGGTATTTTAAAGCTCCAGCAACCATGAAAATTGAAACATCTTCTTAATTAACAGTACCAGGAGCCCTGTGTTCCAAGTGATGCAGCCAGCTAAGTAGTAAGTGGAAAAGAAAATTATGCTTTTTTGCCACCTCCTCACCCCCCATTCAAAAATGGAAAAAAAAAATAACTGTTCATGAGCTTGCTGAGCAACATTAAGTTCTGTTTTCTGCTTGAACCTGCCTAAGCTGGTAAGTGTGTCTGTGTTGTCTTGAGTCAGACATGCAGTGAGGTTTTCAGAAAGCATCATGCATAGTGTTACACAGGTTTCAAATGTTAATTCTCTTTACTAAGCTCATTGTACAAGTGGTTCAGTTCTCTGTATCCCAAAGCATATGTTACAGTAGATTAGTTATTGGAGACAAACGTTAACTCAGAATTTAGCTACAGTGCACAGCAGTATGTTTTAACTACTCCAAGCTTCAATGAATGCAAATGCATCACTGTTTTCTCAGAATGAGATTCTGAGTCTGCCTCAGTTTGGGTTATCATCTGGCTTGTGAGGGCTTGAAGCCAGTGTGATTACTTAAGTGAGGAATTGTTCATTTGTCTGACTGGTGTGGTCACAGTTCGATTCACAATGCTAATTTAAATGGGGTTTTGAACAAGCTGCTATCTTAATTATCCTTCTGGGTGTATATGTATATATATATCTAATATACAAACATCCGGCAAATAGTAACATTTACAATATAACTTAACTATTGGATCGACTTAAAAGTGGGATCTCTCCAAGGAAAAAAAATATAATGAAAGCATGTTGAATTAGATCTCATCTCTGCAACTCAGGAGAAGGAAATGTAGTTTGAAGAGCATCTGCAGAAATTCCTTTTTGAACAACAGACTGCTGCTGTTTGTATGGGTTTTGTTTGGTTTTTTTTAATACAACATAGGCCAAGAAGGTGCCCTAGGTTTTCTTGCTTCTTGGCTGTGATTCTTACTGGATTTCTGTGTAGCACAGGTAGCTCGATAAGGATGCACAAAGAAAGGAAACTAGAGCTCTCTTAAATCGGTGTTGAAAAATTCATAAGTACATCACACTTAACTGAAGAGCTGTAGCTTGTCACGTATGCTCCAGATAAGTACTGTGATGACAGCAAGCTCTGGAGCTAGGAAATGTTTGAAATGACATATTCTCCTCACTGCTTCTCTCATTCAGTAGAATTAATGTTGCTCAAAAAAAAAAAATCCCTATTCCTTCCTCTTTGTTTAGTAACTTTAGCAATAGTGTGCCTTTCTAAGCCAGAAGGTGCGATGCATTTGATGTTTGTGTTCTGTTATCTTTCTGCTTCATTAAACCAGTGGATTTAGTACTTTTAATGACTTAATTTTCCTGAACCACTAATCAGTTATTGTATTAGGGAAGTCCTTTTTTTTTATCTGCAGGCTATTCTGAAGTCCATTAGCTTCCTTTTCTATGTGGTTGTTCTAAAAGTAGCTTAATAGTATGAGAATACAGCAACAAAAGAGCGCAGAGGATCAAAGAGTAAAAATGCTAGGAGAAGCAGGCAATCCTAAGAATTTCCAAAACTTATCAATGAGCTGAGAGATGATAGCGAGAATTTTTTTAAAGCATAAAAATAGTAAATAAACCAAATATAGAAAGGGTGAGTATCAATGCAGAGACACAGGAGTAGGAGGGGGATGGGTAGATGGAAGAAAATACTAAGTAATGAAGGCAGATGGAAGAAAATACTAGGTAATGAAGGCAGACTGAGCACAGTGAACAGGCTTCTTTCTGTGTGTAAGCAGTGCTCTTCAGCTGCTCATGCTGAAGTAGGACTGTACACGGGGGATTTGCAGATATCTGAACAGAGCCCTCTTCACATAAAGCCATGTCAGCAGCACCAGTTTCAGCAGGGGCAGAGTAACTCTAGAGACAGACGATAGCTGAATGTCAAAGAAGGTGGATGATAACTGTGAGCGTGTGAAAAATATTGAATGTAAGCATGTGTAGAGCCACACACTTCAGAGAGAGAAATTTGGGTACCACAATATGTAAAATCTGTATGTTTAATTACTTTCAGAAGCTAGATCTTTCAGCTGAGGAAAAAAAAAGAAAGCAAGACCTGTGCATAACCATTTACTTTTCTGTAAAATAGTTATGGTTTTATATTGGCATCATACCACAAATTAAAGTGTTGTGAAAAGTATTGGTGGATTCTGAATAATCTCAAAGGAGAGGGCCTGAATTCCTTCTGTGCAAAACTCTATTTTGTTGATGCATTTAAAGGTAGATATGAGATAGACATACGTATATTTTAATGTATTTTAAGAATTTACTTTTGGGATATATTAAGCATTCAATAAACACATCTCTTGCAGAGGAAGGTTGTAATTTCAAAGCTATCAAGGTGAAATTTCCACTGTACACTCACATTTCAGGAGCTTTTAATCACTCGCAATCAGATTTTGTTAGGTTTTATCGAAGATGCAGGCAAGTACTCTCTCGGGTTTTAGTAGTGGTTGGCTATCTGGCAGTGCAGGAATTGGTAGGAATTGTGCCTAATGCTGTTTGCCAGGTGTTGGAATTAAATGCAATTTAATATTTTAAAAGCTGACCCTAAATATATAAACTCCCCCCCCCTTTTTTTTTTAAACAAGTCCATATTCACCAGAAAATGAATTTCTTTTTTAAAAATGTGAATTTAGACCTGTATAGCTGTTCCTGATTACCTCTTTCATAGGTGCATTCTTTATGGTGTAGTTATGGCTATACCAAGTTCCCTCAGAATTTTGTCTTAGGCAAGCTGCAAGCTTCATCCTAAATCATCTGGCCTCCCGAGTACAGCGGGTAGGTTGTGTGTGTATATCCCTGAGGCAACTGCAAACTAAAGAAGGTATGAAAGCTGTGGGTCCCTGGCAGCAGCTCTCTGGAGCACATCACAAGCCGAGGAGTCCCTGTCTAGGGATGTGGGAAACACCATGGGATGCAGGCAGAGAGCATCTGAGGACTGTACAAGACTGTTAGAGAAGGAACCAAGTGAGGGAAAGAGGAATCAACATGCTTTGGAGTCGCTACAAACCCTTTTAATACGCAAACGCAAGGATTTTTCAGAAAAAATGTTTTGCATGGTAGTTTGCCTATATTACAGTGTTACAAGCAGGTGCTGTTGTCTATTCAGCAGCCACCAGTGCATTGCTTTCGCTATTGTGAAGTGCCTTTGTGTATAGTGTCTAGTAAAAAAGGATGAGAAGGATTTTCAGAAGCACAAATAGTAGTAGTAAATGATTAATGCATAGGAGCTTAACCATGTTACTATTTATAATTCACACTTTTAAGAAATGCAGGACTTTGAAGTTGCTGTTCTAGAAAACCAGCATCTAAATAAAGTGGAAAAACAGAGTGGAAAAAGAGCCTGATATCAGAAAGCACTTATCATTACTGCTGACATTATTGAAACGTGGTTGAACTCAAAGGTATTTCATGATGATTGATTTGGTAATTATCTTGAGCATACTTGAACAGAAGGAAAACTTTTCCATAAAGATTTCATGGATGTAGTCCACACAAGAAACCCCACATACTCACTGATGACAATGGGATATTAATGGATGTACCTGAGATTTTGATAGGATCTGCTTTTATGAGGTTTAGCTATGAATAAGAAATGATGTATCCTGTATCTCATTATCGCATGTAAGTACTGGATGAAGAAGAATTAAAAAGATATTAGTCATGCTCTAGAATGATCAGAACAGGCTAATGAGGTGGGAACAATACTTCACATATTTGCCCCAGGTAAGGAGAAGTTCCCTGATCTTTATCTTCTAGACTTTTGGAGGTTTCTCCACATCTGAAGCATAAAGCAACTGGTTTTTAGGATAGTACTCTGAATTACAATGTTTTGTTAGGTGTCAATCCCAACTTTCTATTCTTTTGCACTGTAGGAAAGGAGCATCTCCAGCATTCTGTTTTATACTGTAGAAAATGTAGAAGTAAGCATACGATCGACTGGTATTCAGTCAGAGGAATGAACAAGGTGTTTTGAAATTGGCATTCATAACTTCTTGTACTTTAATAGAGAGATTTTCTTCAGAAAGAAGAATCATGGTTCATATCCTGAATAGAAGGCTTTAGATCTCTTTGCCAGTCTGACTGGACTGTTCTCCGTCTTGGTCACCGCTTGTACTTTCATGTCCAATTCTGGCATTTTGATTCTGCAGTGAGTTGTCTGAAGGGCCACAGATTTGGTTTCTGAGGTATCTAAGATTTGGTTGTACTGAAGATATGCCTAGTGCCTACCATCCAATAGGAGTAGTACTATAGTCATTGTTATCATTTAGTGAAACAGTCTTTTACTGTTTGGCCTTTTATTAGACTTAATGATCAGTTGGTGAGAAATTGAAGCTTCCCTTCAGATCACAGGGGACTTCACTAGAGAATTCTGATGCTGAAACGTTTCTCACAAGTGCATTAGTTGGTTTGGTGAGCCTCCTTCACATCTTGGGTCATGTCTGTGGTTACTAGGAGTAAACTGCTAACTCTTGGAGGATCTGAGCACAAACTGAATGTTCCCATGGTCACATCAAAGCAATGAAGGAAGCTCTGCTTGTTACTTCTACTGTTGTCATCTAGCACATACATAATCTCTTAGAGATTATTCATTTTGTATTTAGAGCATTCATAAATATTTGCTGTCAGACTTTGTTGCCCAGGCAGAGGGAGTCAAGGTTTCTTGAGAGGCTGGAATGTAAACAAGCCAAGGAATCAAGAAATTGATTGAACAGGCTACTTAGCCATTTTTTCCCCTTTCAACAAGAAAAAAAAAAAAAAGAGAAAGAAACTAGTGCCTTCAAAGCAAGTATTCCTTTAGTGTAGAAAAGCATTTTTACCAGTGCTAATTTCTGTCTGAGATTAAGTTGCCACTCCTTTCCTGCAGTTGTTCTGAATTTTCATGAGAGTAACGTTGGGCTGCTCTGAAAGCCTTGAAGAATAAAAGAATAAATGTCTTTGGTATCAAAGGTTGATGAAAACTACTATTGGTAAAAGTATTGGACATGACTTCTTGACACAATGCTATGTAGAGTTGCAGGAGGAGGAGAGAGGTTTGGAAAAAGAGAAACACCAGGGAACTGGATGGTTTTTAAGTTTAATGTTAAAATTAGATTGTGTTCTTTGCTTACCAGATACCTTATTATGAATATATGATGTTCAAGGCCAGGCTAAACGGGGCTCTGAGCCACTTGGTCTAGTGGGAGGTAGCTGTTCTTTCTTTGTTCAGTTTGTATCTTCTAGTTCATGATCTTCCAGGCAGACATTCTTGAATGCCACATAATTTTTAAATGCAGCCATAAAAAAGAGCACTGGGCATGTTCTTGAGAGTCTCTGGTGGATTTGGTTTTTGTTTTGGTTTGGTTTTTTTTTTTCATATGTGGAACAATTAGTTCAAAAAACCCTCAAATTATTGGGTAAAAAAAGGTCATGGAAGAACAATGATGTTCATCCATGAATTTAAGAAATAATAGAAAGTGGAATATACTTCCCAAACTCTTAAGCTGTGTTTTTTTTAAAGCTGCTGTAGGGGGAAAAAAAAAAAAGGCAAGAAAGAAGAAGAAATAGCACTTTCTTTTATTTTCCAGCTTTTACCAGTGAACACTTTCCTTGTTCACACAGAGGCTCCCAGGAGAAATGAATTTTAAGACAAACTCCAAGTGCTCTGCAGGGGTGGAATAATTAGGGTATCATGATTTTAATTTTCTGTTTTATGATAATTATTCACTTGTTTCTGTTACCAGGAACTTTATTTTTTATTGGAATTTTAATAGGCTGTTTTGAAAGCTGTGTTCATGTGACTGGTTGGAAGAGTTGGTCAGATTTCAAGAAATTCTGATCCCATGAATATTTGCACTTACTGCTGTAGAGTCCCCATTTTGAGCATTTTTCACCAGTTCTATTGGTAATGTTACCAACTCATGGGTTACTCAGCTGAAAAGAGTAAAGTTACAGAAGGATTGCAAAGTGACCTCACTTGGTGGCTGGTCAGCTGGCAAATGTTGCGAAAAAAGTATCTTATAAAATCAAGGTGTAAGATAGTTCCTCCCTTGTTTGCTCCTGAATGCTCAGATAAACTAATCTTGTAATGCTGGAGGTGTTGAGAAAAGTACCAGATAATACCAGACAGAATATATAGATAAGACAAAGAGAAAATGAGTGGGATTATTTTGTTAACCTCTGTTGAGGCCTGAAATGGTAGAGGTTTGGAGTGATGAAGTGCCAGAATATGCTCCACCACTCCACCAAGGACAAAACTTCATTGCTAGATTTCTCTACTATGCAAATATCAGTTTTTCTATTTTTAATAATTAAGTCATTCCTTATGACCACAATGTTTATATCATTTATTCTTTAATGAGAGATCAGACTAAGCCTTTCCTCCCTTCCCATGCCAGCTTTCAGGTAGCAGAGGACAAAAAGCTTTCCAGTTTCCCTTTCAACTTCCCAGCACTTTGTGCAGAAAACAATACTATTAGGAAGAACATATGAGAGGTCTCTGTTACTTTGTGCTTATCAGAGCCCTTTCATGACTTCTAGGGAGACAGGGAAAGGATAAGTCGCTGGAAAAAAAGTCAAAACCTTGCTAGCTTCTCTTGCTGTTAAATATGTGAAGCTCTTTCTCTCCCTGCTCACTCATCCTTTCATGACACTGAGGCCTTGAAATAGCCCATTTCTGCATGGTTGTGAGATTTTAGTTCATTTCCAGCACACTTGTTAAGCTGCCAAATATACATTTATATTTTATATATCCAGTACGGATGCTCTTTCATCAGAGAAAGGAAGCAGTGATCAGTGAAGGTGGTAGCCTCTTAAACCATCACTTTTGCATTAATTATGTGAGTGTTTAATACACCATGAGGAAGCACATGATGACAGCTGAATTCAAGCCAGCAGCAGCTTTGTCCAGAACATTTAAGAGATTTCATCAAGTATATCCTCAAAATGTATACTCTCATGAAAAACAAATTTTAGTTCAGCAATTTTTAGCCTTTTCGTTTACTTTAGCATCCTTTAGCTTCATTAGAGTATTTTATTCTCAGATTCACTGTTTTCAGGAGGTGGAGGGGCAACACTCCCATGTTGTTGTTGTTGCTACTGTAATTCATTTTTTATTCTTTGTGTTTGTTACATGATTATTTAATACAGTTTCCACTAGACAGTGTGTATCAGTGTAGTTTTGGTTACGTGCTTTCCTTCCCATACTGTTTTGATTTTTCATTTCATGTGTTTATTTTTCTTGCAATGATCTCTCTTATAAACACAAGGTTTATAAGATTCTGTTGACATTTTATTTTATACTTGCTATGTTGATGTTTTACTTTTATACTTGAGTGCGGAAGTCACTGTAAAATAGTCTAAAAACTGACTATAACTAATGGATGAAGATGTATTTTATGCTACGAAATAATTGTTGAGTTGCTAGTGTTGTGATTTTCTTTTTTTAATGCTTACTAAAACTACTCAAGTAGTAGGTACAAATCTGCACTACTATTGTCAGCTTTTTCACAAGTAATCCTGAATGTTGCTGGACACTTAAGTATCTATATGTGAGAGAGTAGTTCATTATAAATTGCTGATAAGACTTCATTCTGTCTTTTATAACTGCATGTGAGGTCTCTGTATGGTATGAAGTGAACCGAATACATTTGGTGAGAACTGCTTTAGCATCTATCAACAGCACAGTATAGTTTTAGGATGTTTATAGCAGCTTGCCTGCAGACTGTCTGCGTTTTAAAGTGACGCAACACTGATGGTCCAGTTCTCTTCAGATTTATAAAACAGTATTTTATTTTTCATTTTTTCACAAGAAAACATAGCTAAGAACCTGACCAAAAATTACAAATCAGTCACTGATTTGCCAACAACACCAAGCTGTGTGATTGAGACACTGGAGGGAAGGAATGCCATCCAGAGGGACCTTGACATGCTTGAGAGGTGGCCAGTGCCAGCCTCATGAAGATCAGCAATGCGAAGTGCAAGGTCCTACATGTTGGTCGAGGCAATCCTAGGCACAGCTACACGTTGGGTGGAGAAGTGATTCAGAGCATGAATTTTTAGTTCATAAACAAGGGAGTCCTTAGGACAGTAGCAGGGAGTGTGTGACAGTGGCTTAAGAAACAGCTGTTTCACAGTCTCACAATTGTAAGTACTGAATAAATTTGTGATGTAATGATGCAGACTCAATTTTCCACAAATATGATTTTTTCCAGTGCAGGAAGTCATGCAAAACCTCAGCCTATTAGTGTGGGAAACTAGTACTCTATTTCTCTTTCTTGGTAAGCAGATGGACTTGGCAAAGAGCTATCATCTTTCTCTCTTTGGAAGCTGTTTCATTGGGAACAGTTACAGCTGGAATAATGCATGCACCTGTAATTGCAGCATTTACATAACTCTGTCCTTGGCTAAGTTCTCCAAAGTGGACATCCATATTTTTATTTTTAAAAGTGCAGGAAAACCTCCACTTTTAAATAGATCACTTGGGCACTCCTAAGTCTGTAGAGGAAGGACTCAGAACTTCCATTTCTTCAGTTTTATGAAATCTTTATATTTTGGCAGTATTCAAAAATTAGAAACTAAACTACCACACAGTAAAAATTGTGTATTATCTTTAAAATTAATTTGCGTAAGTACTGTAAAACTCAAGAATAAGACACTTGAACAGTAAAACATCCCTTCCAAATGTTGTGAATATAAAAAGAGATGTATTTCAGTGGGGCCTTCTTCCATATCAACTTGCAGTATTAATCTTACGGATAGGGTAAGTAAAGCTTTATGTTTTCGTAAGTGCAAATCCTGGTAACAGAAACTTTCAATTTGCTGGATGTCTGGCTAGCAAAAGTAAGTTCCTTTCAGAAAACTGTTTAAAAGTAGCTGTGATTATGTTAAAAGACATCTCTACTTCTTTGCATCTCTTTATTTCCGTATTTTTTTCTCTGCTAGTTTGCAGAACTTGGGAGATTCTTCTCAGTTGACTGGTTTTGACTTCCATTGCCCCTTCTGTTACCATATTTTGAAGTGTCAGCAGTTCCACTTTAAAATAAATTATATATAATATATAAATCATAGAATCCCAGACTGGTTTGGGTTGGAGGGAACCTTAAAGCTCATCTAGTTCTAACCCCTTGCCACAGACTGAGAGACTTTCCACTAGACCAGGTTGCTCAATGCTTCATCCAGTCTTTTGTCTTCATTCTGCTGTAGTGCTCTATCAGCTGAACTTTTCCTGCAGGCATTTCCTTTCCTTTTTTTCCTTTTTCCTTTTTCTTTTTCCACTCTTACTGGATGAATTGTATCATTATGACCAATTGAAATGTTCCGTGTTGCATCTTGTGGCTATTTTCTCTTGGCTTTTTGCAAGGCACCTATATCTGTCTCTCTGCTCTCTGTAACTCATCTTTTTAGGTGGTGGAGTTTTCTGCAGATAGTGGCCTGGATGTGCAGTTAACTTATCCCTTAGGCTTCTTTGATGAAGTATTGTTTCACCAGCTGCTCTCCTGTGCTCTTTCTGTGCTATGTGCTCTAGCTTCTTAACCACCTTAGTAACCTTCCATTGCACTGTCTTCAGCATGTTGAGTTCTCCTGTACAGGGAGGCCTCAAAACTGGGGTTCAAGATGTGGTCATGGAACAGTCAGCTAGAAGGAATAATCTCTTCCCTGGATCTCCTGGCTTCACACTTGTCAAAACAGCTCAACAAAGAATCGGCCTCCGTTTCTGCAGGGGCTCACTGCTGACTCCACTGGGAGTCAGCGTTTTGAAGAGCACTGTCACTTGTTGTTGTCAATAGCTACTGTCATGAGTTTATAAATTAAATTGTTTCGTTGGTTTCAGTTAGTATTAAGGCTTTCACCTATGAAGTAAGCAGGAAGCTATTCAAAACTATGCATGCCTCTATCATTTGATGTGAGTGATGAATGATTTTACTGCTGGAGTCACTAGTGTTCATCTTGAGAAGCAGAAGTTTGTGAAGTATTTGAATAGGTAACAGGTCATATATAAAATTTTTTTTCAGAACTCCAAATACTTAATGCCTCCTAATTTGAAATCTTGGCTGTAGTCAGAAGTTCTCACAGGCGCAGGTCACCAACCTTTGAAATCAAAGGCTGAAAGATTATGGAGACAGAAAGCTGAAATCATTGCAGCAGAAAATGTTTAGTCTTTTGGCTTCCCTACAAAATTCTGAGTGAGATGATTTTTTCTTAGTATCTGAAGTTGAATCAAAGCAGTTGGTTGGCTGCAGTATTACGGTATTAGTTTAGAAGTGGGCTAAAAGTCTATTCAGTGAATTTAGTTCATGTGGGAAGTTCTGGATTTTTTATGGTGGAAACAGAAATGTAGTTTTCACTGGAAGCCAGCTCTACTTTTATAAGTAGTGGTCAATTTTCCTGTAAGGCAGTAAAGTAATTGCTCTTACATAAAGAAGACAAAACAAGAAGAAGAATGGAGTTAAGATTCCCCTTTTTCTTTTCTAGAGTGTAACCCTCCTACTTTTGCTATTTTACCTGAAGGAATATAAAAGCAGAATAGTAGGTACAGCTGCAGAGCTTTCAGTTGAATCCAAGGAAGAATGCAGAAGTGTTACTGTATCAAAGGAATGCTTATATTGAATTGCGTCACAACAAACATTTTATAAGAAGTTGGTTTTCCCCTTGTTTATAGGGATTTAAAATAGTGAATACATAAAAGTTATTTGCCAGGCTCCTGTCTTCCCTTTGTCTCTCCCTTATATAATAGCATCTTTTTCCTTTTTTTTTTACCTCTTTTCACTGTTGTCTCCTAGGCAAGGACAACTTACCCAACTGTCTCAGGCATAAAAAATAATCATTCCTTAAAAGCAATTGCTGACTGTTTGGTTTTTTTTTTTAATTGGATGCCTTTGACTTTTGGATTATTGGTTTGTAGCTCTGCTTGTCCTTTATGATAAGGATTTCACTGCATCCTTTGCATTCTTTTATTTAAGCAGCATAAACTGAAACTATGTCATGGAATTGAATGTAGATGATCGTCGTAGGTGCCTTCCAACTGAAATTATTCTATTCTTTTCTAAATATCTTCTGGTGAGATTAGGAAGCTCTTCCCTGCCTGATTCTCTCCAGTAGTGACAGTTTTCTAGTGCTGAAGCTTCTAATACCATAAATCTTAAACTCTTTCATAATACCCAAGGCATTTTAATACTATCTTGTAGTACAGATGCAGAGTGTGCAAATTAGTTGTTATCTTTACACTGCTTTTACTTCACTGAAGTCCTGGGCAGCCCCAGGGTTGGAGCTTGCCATGTGGTACTTTTAGGCAGCCTTGGAAGTGCAGTAGCTTGTGAAAAGACCCAGCTCTGTAGCCACCTTGTTGTTAGTCTTTCTTTTGCCGCCTTCTCCATGAAAATGCCTCTGTCCCCTTGTAGCCTTGGAAGGATATAGTGTCATTCTGTAAGGATCTGGCTGGGACAATCTCCTCCTGGTCACAATGGGACATACAGGCTGTTGAAAAGACAGCCTACTGCTTCTGTGGGTGTGAGGACAGGAAAAGGTCCATAGCTGTGTTCTCAGCAGCACTGCCAGGACTGTGTCATTACAAATAATAATTAAAAAAAAAAATAAAACCAGGTATGAAACAAAGCCCCAGAAAGGGAACTTTGCCTTTTTATTTGGAAGACATTTATTTTCCTACACTGGAAGTGTTCTGCATGGCTCATGCAGAACTGAAAGAAGACATCTATAAAAATAAATTATTAGAAAATAATATTCAGGTTTTGCAAATCACAGTTTGTCACTGCTTCATCTGCTGATGCTTAGAAATGATTGTCAGCTGAACATTGCTGTCTTCAGAATTAAGGTATCATAAGGCTTTTTGTTGCAGTGTGCTTGAAAAGAGCCTTTGTACATTTTCACTCTTTTTCTCTGTTTAGGGATATGTTTCTTTCAAATAGATTGTTGGTCCTGGCAATTTATCTAGAAGTTCTGCTCCTGTGCCTCCTATTCTCTTTATTTTACACTAATTTGTTATTTGTGATGGAAAACAAGGTTGAACAGAAAAAGGAGGCACTTAGAAATGGCCTTTCTACTTGTGCTAATTTCATATTAATTACTGTTCTTTACATAAATAGCTATAAACAATGTTATAACCTCTAGAAGAAGAAGATCGTTTTTTTAGATGGACCTCAAATACTAAGTAAATTTTGCATGTATATATATATGTGTGTATGTAAAAATAACTAATTTCATGTTTTACATAAGGTTTTGTTAAAGTATTTCTGAAAAAAGATACTTGACTTTAGAACTGTTCAGCCCCATTATCTTCAAAGAAGGTAACTGATTTTTTGGGGGTGCTGTCAGCAAGAGCCATCAGTATTTAGCCTATCTGAGGATATAAATAAAGCAGTATAAATTCAGAAGAGTGCTCTAAAGTTTTGTCATAGCATCAGGCAAAATTTTGGACCCATTTTTGCTGTCTTAGCAAGCTGTGATAGAAAGGCCGAGTTTGGCAGTCAGTTTCATGTAAAGCTTTGCCAATATGATGGGATAAATAAAAGAACAGACAGTGAGAAATAGTTTGGAGTCCTGTTAGTAGTTGTCTCGTATCTCTGTCAGCACAGTCCTTCATTAAGGGTAGCTGTCAGGATGAGAGCATGCTGCCTTCAATAGCTGGTTGTGTGTAGATAAGAAGTGGAGTTTTCCACTGGGCATGGTGGCTGAGGACCAGCATTTAGAAAACACGCCAAATGAAACCTAATAGACTTTAGGCTAGCAAATCACAAGGACTGAAGTATCCTTATTCCTGAAGTCTTGATGTGGTTAAACCATCCCTGTGTATTAATAGTTTGGTATTCACTAGATGTTACTCTGCATATTAATTAACATTTTCCCAAGTTGGCATCATTCTCTCGCCTTTTGATTTTGGTCTTTACGTCTGCACACTGGTGCTGGGTGATTAGAAAGGGCTTTTTAAGTCAAGTTTCATTTTCCTGAGCACTGCTTCAGGCAAACTGGATGGTATTCATGTTGAATTATGCTAATACTGATACATTTGGAAAATCTAGAGGGTGGTGTAAGTTATTTTGTCTTTTACCACAAAAAATCCAAACTTTGTCACATGATCCATCGCTGTGCATGTGCCAATGAAGTTTTCAGGACCAAATTACATGCTTTTCTGGGCAGGCTCAAAATGATTCTTCTTTGTGGGTCTGAACTGCAGGGGCAGTATTATGTTAAAAAAATATCATTGCTTATGGTAGGTTAAGCACATAATGTAACTTTACTCAGCCATTGAGTGTGTTGATCAATGACAAGAGTGAACAGGGAAACAAACCATTGTTAGTGTCTTCTCTGGGGAGTTACAAAACTCAGCTCTTTTAGAGAAGGTTCTGTCTGAGCAGCAAACAGAGGGCCTATACCTGGAAGTGTTCAAGGCCAGGTTGGATGGGGACTTGGAGCAACCTGGTCTAGTGGAGCAACCTGGTGTAGTGGAAGGTG
>JBCJKH010031408.1:0-25581 GCA_039877255.1 Loriculus beryllinus
GTACATTGTATGAAATACTGTCTTTTTCAGTGATATTTAGCAGAACACAAAAACAAAATAAAGAGCATACCAAAGAGATACTTTACAAATGCATCTATTTCTTCTTAAAAAGCTGAAAGGCATATATTAATGTTAGGGGAAGCTACTGGGTGCCAAAACAAATAAGAGAGTTCAAAAATAATGAAACTTCCCTTTTACCTGTTGTCATTGATAAGCCACAGAGGCTATTCTGATTCTCATTTTTTTTTTTTTTTTCCCTAATGGAAGCAAAGCCTCTTTTTACAATACTTACAAAACTTAATCACTGATATCAAATCCTTTGATTTGAAATAAATTAGCAATAAATTTATTTATACACAATTTATTTCAGGTAATAATTTTGATCTATGTAAACATTAGAATAAGGAAACGGAAAAACTGGTCCTGGAAAGAATTTCAAGATGTATATTCTGTAGTAAATACCTTCTCTGACTTTTCTTTTACAGTGCAAGACATATGCCTGTGTTTTGGAAAGTCATCTTATGGGACTTACCATTGACTTTAGCATGGGCTTTGTCTGCTTTGATGCTGCCACAAAGGTAAAGTTCTAAGTCTTTTTTGCATCACATTATTATTGCTTGTTATTTTTTTATATTGTGAGATAAGTAGTACTTCCTTAAATTGCACTTGGTTTTATTATCGCAAGAGATCGTCTCTTGTCAATAATCGTCTCTTGTCAATGATTGTCTCTTGTTTTAGTTTAAACATAGGGGTGATTTTAAAATTATGCGAGAAGCTGTATTCTGTTATGTGCTTCTTATTGAAAGTCAATACCACTGTCAATTGGAAACAAGCATCAAGTTTTATTTCATTTCACTTGAAAGCCCAGACTGATTATTTTTTAGGTTTCTTTCACTGGTGCATCCTTTGTTTTGAGAGAAAATAATCCTGGTTTCAAGCTGATCTGTGAGCTTTGAAAAGAATCTTCCTTTCTCTTCTCTTGTTTCATGGGTGGGAGTGTGTGTTATTACAGCAGTTCTCAGTTTATGTTTCACATATTTCTGTTCAGGTGTCTGTAAAAAGAGAAATTAGCCATGGTGTCTATGACTTATGCTTTTATCATCAGTCTTAAAAAAACTCAGTACAAATGATTAGTCTGCTGCATCAAGTGAGTAATAGAGCATCAATTTCCAGATTATATTAATGCAAGCCCAAAACTCAGTAAAATCATTGGGAGCCTATGTATGTTTACATTTGCACTAACTACTAATAAGTACCAAGATGTAAGCAAGCTTTATTGCTATTGCTTGACACTGCTGTTATGGGAGAGCATTGACTGAGCACTGGAATAGGTTGCCCAGAGAGGTTGTAGAGTCTCTTTCCCTGGAGATATTTGAGAATCATCTGAACACAGTCCGGGGTAATGTGCTCTATGTCACCCTGCTTGAGAAGGAGGAGGTTGGTCTAGACCACCCCTGCTGGATCCTTCTAGCCTCAACTAGTCTGCAATTCTGTGATTCTGTGTTTCTGTGAAGGTGAAATATTTTTTTCAAAGTTCCACTTCTCTTCAACCATCAATTGCTAAAAATGCCCTTTTCTTTCCTTTCCCTTAAGTCAACCTTTCTCACCACATTACTCCATTAATCAGAACCCTTTAATGTTTCCTTCTTCATTTTACTGCTTGTTTGCAGAAAGTGTAGTAAATTTGGAATTCATATAAGTCATTGTACCTTTCTATTTGTAGAAAAAATATGAAACCAACATCTTGATGAATAATATTACTTATAAAACAGATTCTTCTGTGTGTCTATCACATTTTGATGAATACCTAAATATGAAAACCATTACCTACTCTCCATCATTTTACAGAAAGTTAAAGGTTGTGATTCTCTTAGCCAAAAATTTATTCAGATATCTTCATTAAGGTGGTGGCCAGTTTAGGTTATGTCTGTGCTAGTTGTGTTCTTCAACAATATTGCTATATGCACATGAACTGAAACATAAACTAGACATGTTTAGTTATGTAAGCTAATAACATTATTTCTCTGCTTAATGAAGGAGTTCATATGAAGCAGAAGTTTAAACTCTCCTTTCCAAGAAAGATCTGAGAAACAAATAATGGAAAGAAGTTTGCAGGACAAGGAAAATATGAATAAAATTTAAATTAAATTACCTCTATGCTATTAATATTTAGATATTTATTTGTTCATTAAGAATGTACAAAAGTCACACAAACTAACAAACGCCGTGTAAAATCAAAGCTTCTATTTGAAATATCACATTGTTCATGAAAAAATCCACATCTAAGTTTTTATAAGTTGTATGGATTTTTACAATCAGTATTTGAAAATTCAGTGCAAACTATTATATTTCCACTTCCAGTGATGGACCATCCACAACTTTCTTGGGGCAAACTGTTCCAGCAACTTTCCACACTCATCATAAAAATATGTCCAATTTAAACCTACCCTCTTTTAGTTTAAAAAAAATTATCCCTTACCCTGTCAATGTAGGCCTTGGTAAAAAGTCTCTCTTCATCTTTCTTATAAGCCCCCTTTATTTTTGAAAGTATGTAGTGAAGTATTCTTGGAGTCTTGTCTTCTCCAGGCTGAACAAGCCCAACCCTCTCAGCCTGTCTTCACAAGAGAAGTGCTCATCCCTTTGATCATCTTCATGGACCTCCTGTGGACCTGCTTTAGCAGGTCCATGTCTTCCTTGCACACATTCACTTCTATTATTTTGACACTATTCATACCAAATTCAACCACTTTTTTGGGTAAAGCTTAACTGAAAGCCATTTTTTATAGACTTAATAGTTCAATGTCAGATAATTCATTCAGTCCATCTCTTAGTTCTCACAGAATAACACTGTTGATGCAAAACCTAATGAATTCAAAGGTGGTCTTGGACAAGTACTTGGAGGACAGATCTAATGAATATAATTAAATACTTTTTATAATTATTTCATTATGATATTCTCATGTTTCCCAGAATAAAATGCACAAGTAATAGTTTCTGAGGACACCTGAGAAGTCACGTATTATATTTTGATGCTGTGGGATCTTCAGTAAATCTTCAGGCAGTTTCTATTTTATACATAACAGTGTGCTTATGGTATTTTAAGTTTTGTTTCTTAATCACTACTGAATTGACTGAACTGTTTTCAATGGTGAATATTCACCAGTAAAATGGAGTGAAACCAAGTTCTGCAATTAATGATTTTACCAGCTGTTCAGCTATTCCAATATTTAAGCAATGAATCAATATTTAAATTGGTTTTCCTCTCTTACATTTCAAGTTGAGAAATTGTAGTCAAAATTTTACAAATGTTCTGAAACCTAAACTCACTACCAGTGCTCATGAATGAGATTATAGAGGGTAATGAAAGTTATGTTTTTCAGTCAAAAAAACATGTAACCCTGTGTGGCTTCTTTCCTTGTTTACTGGAATAATCAGTATATTATATATACATAATAGATGACGATGTTAAGTCGAAATTAGTGGTTAAAATCTATCATCTGTGCTAAATGTATTCCAAGTCAAACGCATCATAGTTCGATAAAAACAGTGTTTCTGTGTCTGCACAGATCTATGATAAATATAAGTACACAAGGTATTAGGGTTCTTCAGAACAAATTTGTACTGTGATGTGTTTGTAACAGCACTGGCATAAATCATAGGATTTTCTGCTGCGTATCTGCTGCTATCTCTTACTCAATTTTTTGACTGATAGCTTGTAGAGCTAGCAGGTTTTTTCATTTAGAGCATTTGGTATGTTGCTTTATAATAAACTGTTGTGATTTCCTGAAAGGAGAATTAATAGTTTTTAAGATTGCCTAGTTAAAATCAAATTCTTACAACATTTCAGTAAATAATTTCTTAATTCAGCTAAACAGTCTGTAAACTATCAAATGTAATTACAGACACAAAAGAATTTCTCTCCCTTCACATTAAAATAGTAACATATACTTGTGCTCATATTCTTCTGTACCACTCTCTAAAGCCGAAGCTCCAAGATGTTATCCCTTTTTTTAAGTAATGAAGTATAATTTGAAAGAGAATTGCAACATAAAAAGCAATCAGACCTAGAGAATACACTGTGAACAATAAATAGTATTGCAAATATCTTTAATTTGGTTTTCATACTAAAAGGCTAGTAAATAACACAAAACATGGTACGTATCTTCATTTGTTTAGGAGTACACTCAATGATTTCTAGGGATACTTACCTTAATGTCTGTCTCTTCATGCAGATAATACACACACAGCATATTGAAAGAAAACAGTATGTAAAAAGCCGTTGCTATCCAAAGTTCAGTAATAGAGAAGGCTAAAAGAAACCAAGTTCACTTCAAGGTCGAGATTTATTAATGTAACTCTTATGGAGAAATATTTATTCTATGCTTAGAAATTGAAATGCTGACCAAATAGCTACTGTAACTGTAATAGCGGCTGCTAAGCACAGTTCTCACAGTCTTACATACTGTGGCTAGAAACAAAAAAATGCTGCTAAGTCGTCCTTCAGTACTAAACAAACTGTAAACTTTCAACATTTGACGTAACTTTAGTAACACACCATAACAATTATTTTATTAGGGCTGACTTTCTTGCTTATTTTCCTTTGTCTCATTTTTGTTTTTTATTCTGTGTCCTCTCCGTCTTTCCCTTTACAGTTATAAAGCCATGGCAGTTGACAAAGGAAATTACCTTGGACCATAATTCTTTTCTAGTAAGACACTCTCCAGAGATTGGTAACACAGTAGAACTGAGCACAGACAAGATCTTAATCCTACTCTGTTTCCTACTGCAGCTACCAGTATGGACAAAGTGTCACTTTGCAAGAATGTAATCTTTCTCAATTAAGTATGAGATGAACAACCAAATTGAGGCATATCCCAGGTGCCCAGTCACCCAGTTATTTTTATTCTTGAAAGTAATTCTTGTAAATGCTTGATCCCTGGCAGTGTTCAAGGCCAGGTTGGACAGAGCCTTGGGTGGCATGGTTTGGTGTGAGGTGTCCCTGCCTATGGCAGGGGGGTTGGAACTAGATGATCTTAAGGTCCTTTCCAACCCCCTAACTGTTCTATGATTCTATGATTCTAAAATAAGGAGCTACAAGTACCTAGTATAAAAAACTTCCATAAAAGCTAAACAGAAGAATAATACAGTCAGTCAAAGTATCATAAAAACAAAAAAATAAGCAAACAAAAACAAACAAACAAACAAAAAAACAGCAGTGCTGGAAAAGTACAGCTACAGCTTTTTGAAGATGCAGTGGAAAAGACAACAAAGGGATTTGCTAAAACTAATATTTGAAAAGTGACTTCTGACATTCTTTTTTAAATGAAGACGGTTTCTTTATTTACTCCAACATTTTAAGTCAGTTTCAAATGTATCCGTCTAATCATTATAAAACACTGACAGTCTCTTTCAGGTTTTTTTTCCAAGCATCCTACTGAAGGCCAAACTTCTTTTGCTATTATGTGATAAAATCTGCATGATTCATGTCAATGGTTAGTGTAAAGAATACCTGCATTTGGTGATGTGCACTGGCAGGTGAAATGCTGTTGCAGTGTGTGGTGTAAAAACTATTTCACAAGTTTATGAAGTGTAAATGTCCTTTTTACAAGGAACAGAATCAGTCCAGAACACATAATCCAAAATAGAGGATGAAAACCACTTTAATAATAAATTAAATGTAGATCATCAATGAAGCCATAGGACACAAATTAATTTTGTTCTGGCTGGAGGCTCATACGTTGAAAAAATGCAGCTTTTTCATTCCTGGTAATAATGCAAAATTCCTTGTACATCTTTGCTAAATTTTATAGCGATCACCGAGCCATGGACTAGTCAGACATGCATATTTCTAAGCATATTCATTAGCTTATGGTAAGCAAAAATACAGACACTCTGATTTATTCTGTGTTTGTTTGGTAATCCAGTCTCTGTTAAAGGTAAATCAAGCCCCGTGA
This sequence comes from Loriculus beryllinus, assembly GCA_039877255.1. NCBI lineage: Eukaryota > Metazoa > Chordata > Aves > Psittaciformes > Psittacidae > Loriculus > Loriculus beryllinus. The sequence continues at coordinate 5,955 of JBCJKH010031408.1, forward strand.
CTGAAAACAAAACAAAATCCCTAACCAATACTCCTGATCATACCCTACATTAAGATAATTATGCTGCATTCCCACTTTTGTGATACCATTCTGATACTTATAGATAGGAAGTAATTTTGTTTGATGCCATCTCATCAAAATTGTATGCAGTTTAGTCCACTATTCTGAAGTGATGCGAATGAGTAGCAAACTGACGTATGATATGAATGTGAAAATATTTTCTAAGGTCCCTTGTCTAGAATGTGTTTTAGATTTATCACTAGTGCTAAGAATAGGAGCAATATAGTTTTCTTCATTTGTGTGACTATATGGAACATCATCAAATTATTACAGGTGGTGAAGTCAGCAGCTTTTCTTTCATGTGCCATTTATGTATTGCATTTATGTCCCATCTATAAAATAAAAATATGCAGGCAGAGAGCATACTTAGGTAATTATAGCAAAATAACACTAGCAGAAGACAGTAGGCAGTAATTTGGTTACAAAGACTAGAACAAATGAGTCCTAGATGATTAGTTATAGATAAAATGTTTCTCATTAAGAAGTATTGGTGGAATATCTTGGTCCCAAATATGTCAAATGAAAAATATCCATTTAATTTCAGTGAAGACAGAATTTCAATTCTTTATGATTTCTGATTGCAGTAATTTAATAGCATCTCAAGAGAAGTCTTAAATCTAATTTGTCAGCTTCTCTGCACTGTTTGCATTGCATTCTGGTATTCTTTGAAATTAATGTTACTAAATGGCATAAAATGTAAAAAGCAGTTTAAGCAATCTACAAATAATAATTGGGAGGAAATATTGTATCTTACTGGTTGTTTTAATATTATGCATGATACATACAGTATTTGCTCAGTGCGACTGTATTCTGACAGTGCATTTCTTAAAAGATGAATTAACTATGTCAAATTTTCCATGATCACGCTGGATGTATCTAAATGGTGAAGCTATTGATATTTTCAGCATATGCTATTTTACCTTGGTCCCCAATTTCTAAATAGGTCTGCATGAAGTTATTCACAAGTTTTGTCTCTACTCATGGATTGAGAGTTCATTTTTAAAGGCAGTAAGTAATGCATATTGAGTTTTTGTCTTGGTCTTCCATCAAGGCGTCATAAAGTTGTGTGCCTCAACTTGAAAAGTGTCTCAGTATTCTCATGAGCAGTTGATGCCAGCATCAGCCACAGAGCTTTTGCATTTGGTTGCAATTTTTGCTTTAAAAAGAATTATCACCTGGCCCCTGGTGCATGTGTCAATTCTACTTTAGGGTCAACAAAAATTTAGTGCTTCCTAAAAATGCTATATATAGTCCTGTAAAATATTCTCAGTGATGCAGGTTATGCACAGTTACTGATGATTAATAAGGAAAAAATTTGAGAACGAGCTGCTTTTATTAACTAAAAGAAGCACCATGTTCAAAACCATAAGAAATTCATTCACTTGGCTTTCACAGTGGTATAGATCAGTATTCCCAAGGTTGCCTGTTCCCAATGCAGGAGAATTAGCCCTTAAAATTAGAATTCAGAACAGCCACCACACCAAGCACTGTGATACTCTTCTCTCGTGCATTTGCATCAGTGCTGTACCTATACATCTCTGTGAAACTGGGTACTTTGGTGAGTAGGTCTTGCTTCTCTTTTCTACTTGAGATAGTCTTTGAATAAAATAGTTATTGAAAAAGAATATGTCTGGTTTCTGTTCATTGCTTATGCATTTTGTGTAGTGGAAAAGAAAAAAAGCCACCCAGAACATATAAAACAAAGTAAAGAAGTATCGCAAATGACTGGTTCTGGGTCACTCAAAGAATCACCATCAAAGGTATTAGCAAAAGTGGTTTTCATATGTATTTGTGAAAAGTGTGACTTAACAAAGTTAAAGGGCAGGGTTCATTCCATTACTTACTACATGGATGAAATATACAAAAGAAAATTGAGTTAGGATAGAGCTAGAAGATTTACAGAGACCCTCATATTGAGTCACAAGATTCGGAGTAGAACCCTTTGCTTTCTAAACTCCTGATGGTGCTTAGAGTGCAGCTAGGTCCAATCCTAGTCTCAGATTTGTCCAACAGTTTATGTCTACAGGAACTAACTACATGGTCTTCATTACCACTGACTTAGCATGCTATCAGCAACTTGGTGAGGATCTGTTGCAAATAAGGGGTCTTTGCCTTGGGAAAGAAAGAATTTCTCAGTCTCAGATAAGGAATCTCAAAGCTTGAGAGGCATCCCAGCTCAGGGAGAGATCACCACCATGCAGACATGCTGCCTAGCAGGGCAAGCTCAAAGAAGGCTCACTTAGGTTGTCATACTCATGGGATAAAGTGGTTGGCTCATGTCAGATTGCCTGTAATGCCAAAGGTATGCATGAGGCTCTCTGTACCCACAGCTTTGTTTCTTGATATATGAGTCTTGAAAAAAAAAAGACACCTTCTATCCATGTGTTAATCACATGATTGGTGTGCCAAGCTCATATGTATTGATGCTCACTGTCACTCTGCTTTTTTGTGGGTTTCCTGGAGTTCTTCTTTCCTGGACTGGCTGTGGCTGTGGCTTAGGCAATTATCTCCTTTGGAGCCTGTACCAAAATACTGCTGGTTTGGTTAAGGGGCTTTAGTGTGTTCATTGCAGTAAGTCAAGGATCCTCAAGGTAGTGTATTTTAAGAGAGTGATCTAACTGGTAATATCTTTATAATCTTGTACATCTTCTGTAGTTCTGGCTACATAGGAGAGCATTTCAGCTTCTTTGGTTGGAGACAAGGAATTAAATATATCTCACTGGGCATATACCTAACTAATTCACCCAATTTTAGCTATCTGCAGTTGGACATCTAGTTTAACCTGGTTGCTAGACTTTTCATGTTGTGTGGTACATCAAGGTGTAGACACATCCAGTGTATCAGAGTGAACCAGCATTCATCCCAGTTCAAACAAGGATCAAGGAACTGTTATTAAGAAATTGTCTAGAACAAAAGAAATAGCCAGAAAGAAGTAACCAGGAATACTTTGTATTCCTGACTCAAGAACTTATAACTCACAAAATTTCCCCACTTCTATTTTTGTGAAAAGAACCCTCCTCCATGCGTATATCTGTGGGGAAAATGTGTGCAACTTGTTGAAGATCACTCAAGAGAAACATTTCATTTTTCTTTCATTTGAGAGTCATTTTGTGCATTGTCAATGGCATTTTAATTCCTTATGCCATAGATAACGAGTGTGAAGTATGGTGTTGAACTGTCAGTTCTCCAAATTTGTTTTAATATCCTGGTGGAAGAAGTGCTGTCTTATTGGGATTAGTCTCGAAAACTGTTTTGTCCCCTGCACACTACAGACCTGATTTTGCTATGTACCCAAGTAAGAGCCATTGCTAAGTAGGGCTCTTCAAACTGATGTTATGCATAAAATGAAGTGTTTTCTTGAGTCATGCCTGTCATTTGGACCACCTGAATGGTATACTGGTTTGGTTGGTTTTATTTTTTTTTACCTCACTATCTACAGGACGTAAGTAAACATCACTGATCAAAAAAGATGAAAGGAATTGCACACACTAGGGGATGAGGGAAGCTATTCTATGCTCTGTAGCACAGCTTGGTGGGCTCAGGAGGACAGCTTTTGAAACAAATATGATACAGTTTCACATAGATTGCCAAATTCCTGTGGTTTGTCTGGAACAGAATGTCCTTAACTGTTTATAGTAGGTGGGAGCTCACCTGTCATATACACACAGAAACTGAAAGTGGTGCTGAGATTATGTTTTTTTAATCTGCAAGAGGCAAATATATGGAGAGAATTTTGGAAAAAATAATTCTAAGACTGGCTTTGTGTACTGTGCACAGTTAAGTCACTGTCCTTTGGGGATTTTTTTCCCTTCAAGTTACTAAGACAAACACAGCTAACTTTATTCAGCTTTGTGCAGGTTAGGGATTTTTACCAGTCATTAATTAAAAAAGATTAACACATTCTGAAGTAAAGGGACCTGCACAGATTTAGGATGCTTGAAAAATTTTGCCTCCCTCATATTGTTTAAGTACATACTAAATCATTTATCAATGTAGACAAAGGGCATAAATGGCAAGTGTCATCCTATACCACTGAGAGGAATTAGTTTACAAACACTCAGACAAAAAAAAAAAAAAAAAAAAAAAAAAGGAACAGCACTTCCTGCCTTAAGTTTCTGTGTTGTCCAATCCATGTCAAATTAATGTGTCCTCAAAGTATCAGCACGTGAGTGCAGGTGACTTTATAACCATGTGAAATACTACTGAAATCACAATGAAAAATATTAGGGCTTCAAAATATCTGGAGGGTGGGGATATCTTTAAATGAGGCTGAAAAGACAATAAGGAAATAGCTCTTTGCCACTTCTAAGCAGAGTAACTTGATTTTTTTCCTACATAAATCCATGTTAGATATAAAAAAGAAAGATGCATTTCTAGCCAGCTGTAAATTTTATTAATTGCACGTTTATTCTGTAGTGCAATCTGTTTTTCTTTCCAGCAAGACACAGGGTAATTCATAATATAACTACATGAAATGTCACTGATATGCTTAGAATTAATGAATTGGTCATTAATGAATTCCTGATTAGAGCTCACATAAGTAAACTCAAAATGAGTTCTCATTACAGAGTTTCCTTTTGTCATAATTTAAAGGCGTATTTTTTTTAATTTGAAATTTCCTATACATTAAAACAACTAGATTATTGAATATGGAAAGAAAAAGAGAGGACTTCCGTGGCAGTTTATCACTTCAGATGAAATGGGGAATCCACAGATCATCAGTGGGAAAAAATCTTTGTAGTTTGGCGTGACAATAAATTTCCTAATCCTTTCTTTTTTTTTTTAATCAGGGCTAAATAAAGGAATTTCAGAGTAAATTTCAAAAATGTAGTCTTGACGGATCTGAATCACACCCTGACAAAATATAGTACATCCATATGTGTACATATTGTACATAGGAACACCAAACCACATAACACTAAACTGATTCAATTATGTACCAAAGAAGGGTTAAAGTTCTCTTGGAAGGAGATTGGCTATTTCTAATACAATTTTCAATGATAACTACACTAAGTTGCTTGTGTATGGGTTTTTTATGTTTCTTTTTTTTTCCCCCTAGGCTGTACTTTGGAGGTACAAGTTTTCCCAGCTCAAGGGTTCTTCAGATGATGGGAAGAGCAAAATCAAATTTTTGTTCCAAAACCAAGATACTAAGCAAATTGAAGCAAAGGTAAAAATAATGTATTGTGAGTTTTGTACATTAAAAGCAGTTATCAAAGCATCTAGGGGAATGCAGTAGTAAATAAAACTTAATTACTTAGTTTACTAATTACTAAATCAAAGCAAACCCGATGAATGCAAAGAAGACCAAAGAAATTCCAAGAAAAGAAAGCTGAATCAATTGCTTGAATTTTTGCTAGTTGAAAGTCTTTTGAAAGATGTAATTACATTAAAAATTATAAACCCTAGAACTTGCTATGTATGCATTTAGGCACATTTACCGACTCTCCTCTTTATCATTTTGATAAAGCTGGCTGTTAGTTTGACCCTATTTTTCATGCTATATTTTTATCATGAAGAAATGGTGCAAAATATATCCTCAAGACAACCTAGGGACAAAACCCAGCAAAAATCTAAAATCTGTTTTTATTTCACAGGAAAAAAAAAAATGTGGAGATTAAACACATACTCCCTTACAATACTGAGGCTTTATGTCTGTGTCTAATTGAAAGTCAGCAAAGTTGCGTTTTGAGTTGTGCTTTTATTGCAAGAGCTAATTCATGAAAACAGGAAAGTAATCTCCCAAGTTCTTTGAAAACTAGAACTGCCTTAGAGTCTGGATCAAAGGTCATTTAGACTAGGATCCCAATTTTTATGTTAAAGACTAGTTTCTTGGCCATCTTTAAGCCTTGCTTTTAGAGCATCTGCTATGCCATTTTTTCTGATCATGTCAGAGAGAAAATTGCAGAATGAATGTGGTAACTATATAGTTCCATGAGCCAAAAGGACATTAGTAAATAAACTGCTGGCAAAAAGGGCTAAATAGGTACAGCATGGTAAAGTATGTAAAGAAAAAAAGGCATTGTGTCAGAGGCAGTCGTGAGTTTGCATGCAAACAGCTGCATTAAGCTCTTTATAATAAACACAATCTTTCATATTGATCAATTTAGAAATAAAAATTTTTACTTTTCATTAATTTTCTTGGTGATCAAAGAATACCAGTTATGATCAAAAAAAGTCAAGTTATGTTGTCTTGGAAGGTGCTACAGCATTTATAGTGAGTACTTCATCCATTCCAATTTGTTCATATATGAAATATGTTGCTTAGTCTAAGAAATACAAATAAATTTGGCTATAAAATGAATGTCATTCTTGGGTCATATTTCTTCACCTTTGCTTAGTTTAAAATTCTATGGATTGGCCCTTTCAGTATCCTTTAAGTTTTTCTTGGATTTAAAGCACGATTCAGCATCAGAAGAGGTGGAACAATCTAGCTTCTATTTTTTGGACTCTAGTAGCATCACAGACTTAGAGGTATAACTAGCTGCAGAACTCTTGAGTCATTAGGATATGTTAATCAGATTTGCAGAAATGCTTGTAATGCCAGATTTCATGCATACTGTATGCAGGCTACATTTGGAATCAGATGATGGGAGTTCTGTAAAACATCTGGTAAAGGTTGTGATGAATATTCATGGACACAGTTATCATCACCTGTTAAATGCATCCCTGTGCTTCAAATGGCCTGGGGACTGAGTATTGTAAGGGGAAATACAATGTAGTATTTTCTTTACATAAAGATAATTTTTGCCAGTTCTGTTATGCAGGGAATATCGGCATATAGTGAAATGAGAGCTCACAGCTGAGAACAAAACCAAAACACTGAAAAGTCATTTCCCCAGCATATAAGGACTCTTCAATTCTGCATTCCCAAACAGTAATGTGGAAGCAGAGCATGGCAGGGAACACTGATACAGCTTAACAAATTCACTGGAACAGAAGGTGCTTTTATCCTCTTCATGGTTAACACTAACCCACTCTATTCAGAACCTGTTATGGTATATGCATACCTTGAGACTCCTTGTTTTGCCTCCAAGATCTGTTTTCCTCCAACTCCAAATTTCAGCTATGGTACTGACAGAATGCGTTAATGTATATAATATATAATATAATATATATTATATATTATATATTAATTATATATTATATAATATATAATATTCAGTTACCCCCTGCAAATGTGAGGTGGTCTGGCCTGTTTGTTGTTTTGGGGTATTTTTGAACAATTTTGCTTTAGTCATGGTCTACAGTTGGCTGAGTATGAGCAGTGTGTCCAGGTGGCCGAGACCAATAACACCCTGGCTTGTATCAGAAATATTGTAGCCAGCAGGACTTGTGGAGTGATCATCCCCCTGCACTTGGCACTGGTGAGGCTGCAGCTCAAATCCTGTGTTCAGTTCTGGGCCCGTCACTGCAAGACAGACTCTGAGATGCTGGATCATGTCCAGTGTCCAAAGAAGTGCAGCAAAGCTGGTGAAGGGCCTGGAGCACAAGTCTGATGAGGAGCAACTGAGGGAACTGGGGTTGTTTAGTCTGAAGGAGGCTCAGGGGAGACCTTATTGCTCTTTACAGCTACCTGAAAGGAGATTGTAGTGAGGTAGGTGGCCATCTGTTTTCCCAAGTAACAAGAGGAAATGACTTCAGGGTACATCAGGGGAGGTTTAGATTGGGTATTAGGAAAAAAGTCTTTATCAAAAGAATTGTCAAGGACTGGGACAGGCTGCTTAGTGGAGTGGTGGTGTTTCCATCCCTGAATGTGGTGGGGACACACAGATGTGGCACTTAGACTTGGCAGTGCTAGGTTAACAGTTGGACTTGATGATCTTAAAGGTCTTTTCCAAACTAAATAATTCTATGATTCTACATAATTCTTTCTTGTACAAATATGAGTTATCAAAATCCAAATTCTTCCTGTCTTCTTTAATTTACAATGCTGTGCATCTCATGCCATCCCAGTAGTGTTGATATGGCATGTTGTATCTATGCAATAATATCCTTTAGCTTTAAAACACATTTATTATCTAGAGAAATAAGAGTGTCAGAGTGCTTAGATACTGAATTTTGATCCAAAAGTTATTTTCTGGAAAACTATTCGGATTTGTGTGTGGGCATTGCTTGAAAAACAAACAAGCAAACCAACAAAAACAAAAAAAGGTTATGGAACAGCATTTTGTATTTTAGCTTTTCTGTCTTCACAATTATGCAGCAACTACTCCATATTCTGGTGGAATATATAGAGATATCACTGTTAATTTTAGAAGAATACAGGAAAAATACTTTATAAGAAGAAACACAGAAACACTCCCATTCATCAGTCAGCTTCTTTTTTTGGTTTTGAGAAACACACTTTCTACCAGAGTTTAGCTAATATTTATATAATGCCTTCAACATTTTTACAGCGTGTTTCATGCCTGACTTAACAAGATTCAAAATGGCATGCTCTGAGACACACAGCATGTGCTATGGATTTGGTTACAGTTTAACCATGCATACTTCTTTTCCACTTGGAAATTAAGACATTTAAACACTTGCATTATTCTGTCAGTTATTGTTAAAAATACTGCTTTTTACTAGAGACTTTGTACTGATGCTTTTGTTTGGCTTCTCTCTAAATAATAGCACATTACTATAAAGATATATAATGTAGTGTAAAAGAAGTGTCTCCTCGTATATTTAAGCAATTCCAGCCTGAAAAGTCCGAACAGTAATTACCATAGGTCAAATCAGTAGGTCCATGGCAGGGTGACTGGGTCAAAGACCTAACTTTGAAGGTCTCTGAGGCAAATTCTATGTGGTTTCTGAAAAAAAAATCACTTAGAGACAACATTAATCACCTATACCCCCTTAGACAATCCAATCTGTAGGTTATTTCCTAGCTGTCACTCAGCAGGAAATATTGCACAAGTTTGCACAGTCAGACAGAATTTTTCTGATTAAGAGCTACAGAATAGAGCTGTTGGTTTGGCAGAGTGTGGAACCTACATGTCTACTTTGTTCTTACTGAACTGTTGGGGTTGGGTTGAAAAAACAAGCACAGAAGGGCAAAGCTTTCTCATTATCTATAAGACACAAGGGGATTCACTTAGGCACCTTCCTATCTAGTTGCCTATTTCCCTACAGTTTAATGATCCAATAATATCTTTTCAGTATCACAGCATCTTCCAGATGCTAACACAATCTCAAAACTGTAATAAACTCAGAATCCTTTGCTGTTTTCACCTGGCTAAGTATTGGATCACTGCAATGAAAGCTGCTTTATATTTTTCTGACAAATACGAACAGTATTTTAAATCTGTGAGAGATCCTGTTTCGTTATATATATATATATATATATATGCTTCCAAACATAAGAATATGTCATGTATGTAAAAATCAGTATCAGTGCTGTTTTTCTTATTGCGTGCAATTTCCATTTGAATTTTCTAAGTAAGTAAACACACCAGTGAGCAATTTCTGTGAACTAGGAGTTGCTGTGCCTTGTAAAACATATGTATAACTAAAAAGCTACACTTTGGTATCTCTTTTCACCTTTCTGAACTTGCAGGACTTTTACTCAGCTCAACAGTTTTGACAGGAAAACTCAGGCAAGGTCACACAGTTGTCCTTGGCATCAGGTTAGCTTTTGTTCACAAATTAGCTCAGCTCCTAAGCTGAGTGTTACAAAACTGAAATGAATTAAAAAGTAAGCACATCAGGATGAAGATTCAGTCAATTTTCTTTGTCTATATGAATATGGAGAATTGAAGAGGGCAGAAATAAAGTATTAGCAAAGAAAGAAGTGTAACTTCAAGGATTTATCATTAATACTTATTAATTATTTAATACTACCTTAACAGTACTTAATGTCAGTTAATTCATACTTGAAATTATCTTGTATAGAAGTCTAATCTAAAATAAGCCAAATACCCTAAATTACTGCTGTTGTGAAGGAAATGCCTGCTTCTGCTATTGCCAGGTGTCCTAATGGATGCTTGCACCATTTTCCAGACTGACATTTCTGCTTATTTCAAGTATATTCTCTAAAATGCAACTTTAATTTAAAGTTTTGTTTCATGTGTTAGAAGTCATTACCCTAGATGATTACTTTCATGTATCAGTGTCTTCTGGTGAAAGCATTTTTCACCAAGTCCTACACAGTTACAGCACATTAGTTCCTGCATTGTCTAACATTAGCTAGCATATAGACATCAATGTTTCAGTGAGAAAATATCACCCTTTTGTGGACAATTTATGTTAGGTATGGACATAAAAAGGTATTATGATAAGCATTTATAAGTAAGGTCTTGCAGCCAATGCAGCCACATTAAGAATTAAGGATTAGAAACCATAACAAGATGTGCACAGTTCATCTGGTTTTCTGAAAGTGATCCAATGTATAGAACTACTTACACAAATGGTATTCAGTAGCTTATTTTAAACATACTTCAAGTCTAGAATATAATCTTTAAATGGGTGTTAAGTGCACCTCCTTAGGATTTTTACAGAGGGATTTCTCAGTTGCAGTGACTGCATTCTGAGTTCAGATTTCTGACCTGTGTTGGTTTGCATGATTCAATTTTTAGTGTTTATGTGTTCATGTCACTCTTGTGTTGTTCGCAGTACTCCAGGTGGAGTCTCAAGAAAGTGGAGTAGAGAGGGAGAATCACCTCCTTTAACCTGCTGGCCTTGCTACTTTTGATGCAGCCCTGCATACAATCGGCTTTCTGGGCTGCAAATGCAGAGCTGACTCATGTCAAGCTTTTCATCAACCAATACCCCCAAGTCCTTCTCCTCAGGGCTGCTCTCAATCCATTTTCCACCCAGCCTGTGCTTGACCTTGCACTTGGCCTCGTTGAACTTCATGAGGTTTGCATTGGCCCAATCCTGTCAAGGTTCCTCTTGATGGCATCTCTTCCCTCCAGTGCGTCGACTGCATCACACGGCTTGGTGTCATTGGAAATCTCATCTGAAGCTGGTGTGCAATACACAGAATCCTGCCTAGAAGAAAGTATGTTCAGACAAGAGGATAAACAGATGACAAAGTATATACAGAAACAACCAGGGGTGGTTAAGCATGCACAAAAGCTTGTGGGTTCCCCTCCATCTGTAGAGTAGACCCACAGGCAGCTAAAAGTGCAAGTTCCAGCAGAGGTGAGGGAATGTTTCATCTGTCAGCAGCTCTACATGAAGTCTTATCTGTACATTAAGCTTTCTTGTGATTAGGCTAATCTGCCAGAAAAGTCTTGTTCCTGGTAGATCTTGTTCCCATCGATCAGGCTCCTGTGAATTGAGCTTGCAGCCATTAATCAGTCCTGTATGTGCTCACCACGTGCCAGTCAGCCTACTGTGCTTCACATTGAATTTCCAGTTAAATATGCATGCCTACATTGAAATGGGAATAATGTTTCAGGGCAAACAGTAATCCATTATTTGATGATTTCTCAGAGTTCATCTTTGCAGTCAAAGTAATTTCTGCACTGTTTTACTAACAGTAATCCAGTGGGACCTACGGAGGCTGTTAGGCTGTTCTGTTGTCTCGCTTGTTTTTCTTGAAGGTCCATTGAGTAATGCATCTTCCCAATGTGTTCCTGCTGCAGATACACCTGTGATAACTGTTGGTAATTATTGTTCTAATGCACTGTGAAAATTCAGTGTCCAATAGGTATAATTATTATAGTAAGAACTTTCAGCTAATAGGGTTACCTAATTGACTCAAACAATTCTCAAACTGTAATATTGAATAGGCTTATCTTGTTGAGATGTAGGGAGAAATGTAGTCTTTTTACATGTAACACAAGGAATTGATTCTATGAATATTTCACTTTTCCACTAAATACTTATTCTCTCATCTTCACCTTCATTTTTATTTTTTAAAGAAGGGTAATGTTACATTAATAAAAAACTGTTAATTGAAAAGTAATTTCATTTTAATGACTGATAGTTCTTATTCTGAAATAGCTTCTATAATTCTTTGTTTCTTCATTTTGAATTTCCATTATATTCCTATTTATGATAAATTCTCTTATTTTGAAATTTAAAGAACTAAAAAAACTTTGGCATACTGATAAAATTGCCCTTCTCCCAGTGTTTGAAAATCAGAATGTCTCTAAACAGATTTTTTTTTTAAATAGACACAGATGTCAGATTTGTGAAACTTGGCATAAACTTTTTCTTCTTTATTGAGAATTGGTAGTTAACGGATTTTAAAGAATCTCATGGGACATTTAAAGAAGACATTTTTAAAGAAGCTCATGGAAACTTAATTTCTGAGCATGTCTGAAGGACACCGGCTTATGTTGCAAGAGAGCTGACCAAAGCTCTACCCATTCAGTACATCACTGGACACTCTGCACCTGCAGCTGTCTGCTTTCAGGCAGTTGTTCTCCCTTGCATAAGAGGGATTTGTGAACATCTCTGTGAATCACATGAAGCAATATCTGCCAGGTAATCTCGAGAGGCAGAAAATTGCAGGTTAATGTCATTTTGAGAGATTTAGCTATTTTTTGTTGAATTTACAACATTATCAATATTCTTTAAACAAAAATAAAGTAAAAACCTCAGCACTTCACAGCCTGGAAATAGCAGTGCTGGACAGAAAGACAAATAGAATATACCACAGACATCTATTACTTTCTTCATATTACAGTGAAGGAGTCCGTATAGGTAGTCAAGTGAAGCAGAAAGAAAGCAACTCTGCACTACCAACCCTACACTTAAATGTATTCAAATATCTCAGTATTTGCTTTCAAATAAACCAGATATTTATTGGTTAAATGCCAACTCCAAAAAAATCATGTTGAAGATAGTTAACCTAAAAAATACTGATCAGGTGAAGTCAATTAAACACAAAGGAGCAAATTTGTATATGTAAAAAAAAAAAAAAATAGAAAAAAAACTTATTTATGTCCTCTAAATGTGTCTAAAAGGGTCCCACCTAGTCTAACCACATGCGTTGGAGCTTTAGAGATGTAAATTAAAGTAGAAAAAGAAGGAATTGTCTACTATTGCTAATAAATTTAAAGCATGGAGTCTCTTCCTTTTTTCAGTCCAGTTACAGGTTACTGTTGAGAGGGTTACTTCTCAGTGAAAACAGATCACTATAGATGAATAACACTGTGTGATTGCAGAACTTTTTGATAACTTGTATTTTTTTTTTTTTGGGGGGGGGTGTTTAAGGAGAGAGATTTTTTCTTGGTTGAAGAATCAGCATAGGTAAGGTAATACCTACCAGTGTGAAGTGACGTGATGACGTGATGTGGAACTCGACATTATTGATCTTTGTGGGTACATTCTATATACAGCAGCAGTCCAGAGGTGTAGATTTATGGTGCAGTCCAATTTTTATCTAAATTAACTTGCAAAAGTGCCAGATTTGCATTAAACTGAGGGAAAACAAATATGTAGCATCACTTTCCTTCTCCTTTAGCTGGTAGGATCTCATATCTCTGTGGAAGCACTTCTTAACTTAGAAATTTATCCATGTTAACCTCAAAACAATTGCTTACTGAATGGGGATAGCTCAATGTCCAAGCCCCTGTAATGAGGAATTGTCAGGCACATTAGGAGAATTATATTAAATTATTAAAATCATTGCTATTTGAATACTGGTTCATTCCTGGGTATATATTTGTGAGGTGTTCCTTCTTTTTTTTTTTTTTTTTTCATGCTTAATCTTTATGTTTTCACTTCCAGGAGCTGGAATTTTCCAACCTTTTTGCAGTTCTTCACTGTATCCACTCATTCTTTGCAGCCAAAGTGGCTTGTTTGGACCCTTTGTATGTAGGCAGTCAAGCCACAGCTTCTGCTGCTCCCACAACTTCTGGTACTGGCAAATTAAAGTATACTACTTGACTTCTCACAATGACAGCACTGCCACTTAACAACGAGATATAACAATGTATATTCATAAGATGTAGACCTTTGGTGAACCATGTACATGGAAACCAATCCTGGAGGCAAGACAGCTTGCAGCATCAGCGGATAAATGGTCATGTGGGATCATAGATTCATCTCTGTTCTGCAAGACATCAGTATATAATGCTAGTTGAAACCCCAGAATAGGGCAGATATGCCTTTAGTATGATCTATTTGTACTTACATAGTGCTTTAAGCAACACTGGAAACAAAGGAATAAATGACGAAATGAATCTCTTCGGTATTTAATAAAATTTTCAAATTGCTGTAATAATACACAAATAGAATTGTCATTTTACTGGTTTCAGATGTTTTTTTATGACAATATACTAAACTCTGAGTATGAACTTAATACCCTATCATTATAAATTACATAAGAGCAAGCAACAAGCATATAGTACATGATGACAAGGAGGTAAGCATGAAAAGGCGTTTATGTAAGTATCTCCTCAAACAAGAAAGCACTTTAAGCACTGTTGTAAATTCATATTTGTGTCCATACATGGAGTCATGCTACTTTTTTCTGTTTTGTACTTTTAGTCTTACGGTAACAGCAACAAAGATACAGCCATATTGGAGTGGTAGATTAAAAAAAAAAGTAAGCCAAGCCACAAAAAGCAAAATACCTTTCCATAAGTAAGTCCGTCTTCTTCAAGTAAAAATAATGTGATAAGGATTCAATTTGAATAACAAATTAAGTGCAAGTGCATAAAGTATCATGTCTGCTATTTACTTCCTCCTTTTTTTTTCAAGAACTAAATTCTGTAAATCTCATAGTCTTTGTTCACAATACTTAACTACTGAATTTGTTTCAGAGACAATCCATCTGATACATTGTTTCCATGTTTAACCTTGTTTTCACATCATAAGTAGAATCTCTGTTTCGCTCAGGCTGTCCACAAAAAAGATACTCTCCATTATGCTTGAGAAATTAATCCACCCTTTGAATGTTTTATTTTTTTATATATTGTTAGTAAAAGACAGAAATAAATTTAATAACTTGTAAAGAATAGATGACAGTGCATAATGTTAAGATTATTACATCACTCTGGACCAGACCACTTGCTAGTTCCAGAATATCATTTAATGATGAAATCTGACAAAGCTGATAAATTTAAAATTAGTAACTTTATTTAAATATAATTTTGCAAAATCATTTAATTTTGTGCTATTACACACATAAGTGAAGATGGAAAAATGGTGGGAGTATGTGTGGGATATAACTGAAGCAGCAGAAAAGGTGAAGTATTTCTTTTGCCAGACATGATAAGAGAACCTAAAAAACCGCAAGAGGAACCATTAGTGCAGCTCCAGTATGTGCATAAAGATACATAACATTTTAAAGAATACTTTGTGGGGTTTCTGTTTATTATATTGAAATCAAAACTTTTTTTCTTTCTTTTTTTTTTTTTTCCCCACTTAGACTTGTTATAAAAGCACATAGAAGGAAAGGGTTATGAGCACCATCTGCCTTCTTTAACAGGAAAGCTAATTCTGTCACATCTCTTTCTATGTAATAAGGTAATTAAAACTTCAAAAGTGAAGCCAGAGAAAAGCCTTTTCAAAATGGGAACAATTAAAAGTGCAAGGCAGGGACAAAAGATGAATGAACTGCAGGAGAAAATTGTATTTCCTGTGCTTTGCTTTGCATTAGAAGTACTTGGATTTATGTGTGTAAGAGTATCCTTGCCTTGAAGTGTAGCTACTAATTCCAAATAATCTGAAAATATATTTTCTGGGGACTCTTTTTATCACTTTCAAAGGGCCTTCACCGCATGCTTGCTTCTTATTAGTACACCTCTAAGGGTTACACATTTATTTTCCATGCTAAATACAGTGGAAGGATGTCGTAATCCAGCTATCAAATGCTTTAAGTGTCACCAAAATCCAATATTTTCATAGTCATCATTGTGTCTTTGTTTATATGAGTTGTCCCTAATTGAGGGGATCACATCCTGGTCTCTGAATGAAACTACCATGGCTGTCCATCAGATCTTGAGTTTCCTCCTGAGAAAGTACAAACCTCAGATATTTTGAATCCAAAGCTATGGCAGTCTGATGGCTTAAACAATGGTAACTCAGGCACTGACCTTGTCAAGAAAGTATGTACTGGAAACACAAATTTTGACAGAGCACTGACAACGCTGAAAACAGAAGCCCAATACCTGTTAATGACAGTTCTTCTTCTCTGTGCTCCTGAATCATCTCCTTTCTTTTCTTGCATTGCTGAGGCATTTAGACATCAGAGTGTTGACATGTGCTCACACTTCAATAAATGCTGTGCTTGTAAGAACAGAATCTAGAGCTGATCAGCTGTCAGTTGAATGTTTTTCTTTCAACTGTTGATGTTCTGTGTACAGTTGTACCACTGAAAGTGAGAGTTCTTAAGGGACATTTTTTAATGTGATTAAATTAACATTAACATTTACTCATACCAGTACTTATGTCATTCCAGATTGCTGTGCATTAAGCGATTCTGTGATATGAAAGTCTCTCCCTCTCCTTTCTAAAAAAAATGCTCCTTCTGCAGACCTGAGCTAATGACATGAGCTTTTGGGACTTCATCAGGGTATCCTAAAGATCTCTGTCAAATATTCTGTTTGTAGAACTGCTCATTCATCAGTGAGACTTTTGTAACTGGGCATTAAATACACCACATGTAAAATACAAATATTAGCCTATAAATTGATTTTGATTTCCTAAATTCCTTTACTTCAAGGAGCTAAACTGGGGGGACTTAAGCAACATTTTCGTTCTCAAGAAAATAAAAGTGATGTTGTGAGAATGCAAATCACAATAGGCTTGACTGCAGATCAGCACTGGTTTGTAAATGCAGGAGGGGTTTGTGTGCTGACTTCACAGAATATTCAGAGGTGACTCTGCATGCAGGCTTGCCCTTTTAGAGGAAGTCGATCATAAATTCAGTCCAAAGAGGAAAAATTTTAGACTCTGCATTATAACTAATCCTGAAATAGCAAAATGTAATTTACAAACATATTAAATGAGTGAATTTTTCATTTAAAGACCTAAAGGAGATTTCCCATTTAAACCATAATGAACTTAATATGTGTATGTCAAACCCAGGCTTTATGTTGCAGTCTCTCATTTCATGCATAATGCATAATGAATAGAGGTATGCTGTAAGTCAAGAGCCCAGTGACAAAGAAACCCCACAATTACAAAGAAACCCCACAATTACAATGAGCTATTAGCTTTTGTTAAAAATCTGTAAGCAATTAAGAGAAAATTATTTAACAAACTCAGAAACCCAACCAACCCATATCATAAAACGTAATTTGTTCTCTTTATGTCATGATATTCTTAAATAAGTTTAAAAAAACAAATATTTATAGTACTGTGCCTATTGATGTCATATAGTATACCAAAAAATATGTACTCTTATGTATAACGTAAGATAACTTGATTTGTTTTGTTTTATCATGGAAATTTTAGATGATCTGACCTTCACAGAACTCAGCATATGCTAAGTTATGGTGTTAGCATTATTTTATTATGAAAGCGTTACCGATTTGAATACGTTATTCTGGATTTCATCAGTGAATGAATACTTTTCATTTCTTATGTCTGTTTAAAAATACAGTTCTCAATTTCCAAAAGAGCTTTGCATACCAGTAGCATGAAGGCACCTTTGAAATAAAAATTAGCATATTTTTAGATGTTGGTCATTTTATTTTGTTAAGTGCAACAAGAAGTTTGTGGAGACAAACTAGTTGTAAGAAGTGGGTTATTTTTTAAAACCAATAATTTGAAGTTTCATCTATCCAAACTGCAATTCATAAGAATGCAAACCAGTAATATATAGTACCAATGTGCTTTGAGATGATGATGACAAATATTATTTTCCAAATTAGGCCTTGATTCCACAAAAATATATTTATTTACTTTATACTTGTAGACTTTATCAGAATATTTCAAAGTGGAAAGTGGACAGTTAAACATAAGTCAGTAGTTGTCAATACTGCAGCCTGTTATGTTAAGTGTGATTTTGTTTATTCAATGCCTTAAAATGTTTCTTACACCAAACAAAATGTTGAAAAGGCTAAAAATCTTGTGAATGTACAGTTTCTGCCCTCAGAAATTCAGCAGCTTTGCTACCTATTTTCCCAGTACCCTCAAATATTCCCGATGCCAAAAAGAAAGGCCAGTTTTTATTCTACTTGGTAAATAAATACCAGGGAACCTTTTGGAAAATGTAATTTTATTAATATTAAACACTAATCCTTTCATTGCACTTTCCATTTCCTTACATGCTCTGGTCTCTGAAAAAGTGTAGTGTCTGAAAAAAGTTTAAGCTGATTTTAAAGTGTTCAACCTCAGGCAATTATGAGTCCATACCTTGGACTTAACCAGTTCTGCGTGATGGGGAGCATAAGAGAGTCACTGAAGCTCCTGAAATTTAAGTACCTGTCTTAGATGCTTAAGGCAGGACTTGAGGCTCTCAAAAGGGAAGTGCAAGGCAAAAATGTAGCTTAGGATCTCTGAGGGTACATGAGTGTGTCTCTCTCTAAGGAGCTAATGGTACTTCTACGTTAGTATTTTCGTTTTATCAGGAATGTGCTTCTGAAGCCAGGCTCCTTCCTGCTGCCGCCCACTGTGCTATTCTTCATATCACAGAGCAGTCTTTAAGTATGTGAACTGAGTTTTTAGGATGAAACTAGACAACCATCACACCTATAGAAGTTCCATGTCCTGATGGGTTTTCAGACCATGTAGCCCAATTGTTTGAGTCCAGAGGAAAAAACTCTGAGATGCAAACAGGGAATGTGCCAGCTTCTAGTGCCAGCCATTTCTCCCTCCTCAGTGGCTGCTGCTGGTGCACTGTGGGTGCTTGAAAGACCCTAGAAACCTGAGCATCACTGTGTAGCCTGCCAGAGCTTAGTGCCTGAAGGGGGATGCTGCAGCAAGAACGAAGTGAAGCTGGCGAAGGCTGGTGGATGTCCAGGCCGTTCTCCATCACCCTCTTTCCCTCACTACACCAGGACAGTTAATGACTGCCAGCAGTCCATGCCATGCTAGTTAGCCCTCTCCCTGCTGCATATTTCCCCCGTCTACCAAAAATATGTGCCTGAATATTTGCTCTGAGGTCCCAAGCATAATTCCCGACCCCTTCATCCCCTTTGCTCAGACAGACAGCAAAACTCTGCTCTCAGCTATGTGACAGACACTCTAAACCTCTTAAACAGCCAGAGGACAGTACTAAGGATTATGGCAAGGGCGTCCATGTACCAGTAAGAGTGCTTCAATGTGTGACTAACATTCAGATTAAAGCAAATAAAGTCATATCTGAGCTTAAGTGCTTTCCTCACCTGGAGGGTTCTTAAGTGCAATTTTAGTACTTCCCTGGAATATTTCTACTTGCTTGGCTCCATTTTCAGGAAGTTTAGCAGAAACAACAATTCATATTCTGTTAGAATCACAGAGAAAAGCATAGGAATACTGGAGTTAAATTTCTGTTTGGATTCTGTATATTATTACAGTACGTGACATAATCTGTTAAAATACACTGAAAAATGTAAAACCTAGTCATTTTTCACTATGGTATATATACCTTCCACTTTCAACAACTTTCTCCACAAGAATCCCAACTATATATTACAGAAACTCTTTTATTATTCAGTATATACTAATATATAATGCATAGTGTGTATGTGCA
>JBCJKH010031413.1:0-25828 GCA_039877255.1 Loriculus beryllinus
ATTTTATTGAGTAAAGCAGGTTTCCCAAATTAATTCAAAGATATAGCTGTTAGAACCCATGAGTGAAGGTGTGTTGTCCAGATGATCTCCTCTATTGTGTAGCTGTTTGTTGGCTTTTTTTTTTTTATTCACAGATAAAATGCATTATTTTATGGATTAATCCACATATTCTGTTATTACATGTACTATGATGGAATTCCTAATTCAACCAGGATTTCAGTTAACTTCTGATAAATTTTGAATAGTCCTTCTTGAGAGTCTAACTATAGTAGTCAAGTCCGATCCCCTAAAGTCTTCAAACCTAATGGAAGAATCCCCTTTGTCTCTTTGAACCAGTTCAAGATACATTTTATCAGTGTCCCATTTTTAGCTAATATCAGAGCAGTTCAGCTTCACATCTGTGTAAAATGGAGCTCACGGTAATTAATTGACAGAAACGATCAAATACTGTGCATGAAACTTTTGAAGCTAGCCCAGCAAGAAAATGTACTCAAAAGTCATTATACTTTTCCCTAGATAACTTGAAACAGATATTCTGTAATCCTGTTTCCACTCCCAGAGTTTCTTTAAAGTGAGAATTTCATTTTGAGATCAGTTTAGAGATGAATACTTGCTACTCTTTCTGCGGCTGACAAGTCTCATTTCACCCATGACAACCTCCAGCTGTTAAATAGAAATATGAATTGAATGTGGACTACTGATGTGAAAAGCCAATTGCTTGGCTTTGATGAAAGAAACAAGTGAGATCTAGTTAGGTTGTGATTGTAGCAATCATGTTTTATTACTGTTAGAATTTGCAGGACAGTGGCCTCCACGCTAATAAACAAAATCACTTGAGATACGGCTGTGGTATTTGACATCTGTGTATACAGAAAATGTCAGGCAAGCAAAATAATCACTGCACTAATTGAACAAAGCCATATGAAGCAACACACTGCAACATTCCATATCACTATGACAATGCATTTCAGCTCTTGTACACTGAAATGTAGCTGAATTCAGACTACATGTAATATGAGATTTCTTATTATGAGTGGTGAAACACTGGGGCAGATTGACCAGAGAGGAGGGAGATGCCTCATCCCTGGAAACATTTAAGATCAGGCTGGACAGGGCTCTGAGCAACCTGAACCCAGATGAAGATCTCCCTGCTTATTGCAGATGGTTTGGACTAGATCAAATTTAAAGGTCCATTCTGTCCTGGTTCAGTAGCAGCAGTCATTGTTTCTCCTTCTTAGTAGCTGGTGCAGTGCTGTAGTTTTGACTTTTAGTCTGGAACAGCACTGATAACACCAATGTTTTTAGTTGCTGCTCAGTAATGGTTACCCTGACCAAGGACCTTCTGAGTCTCATGCTCTGCCAGGGAGGAGGGGAAGCCAAGAGGAAGCAGAGACAGGACACCTGACCCAAACTAACCAAAGAGGTATTCCATACCACATCACATCATGCTCACTATATAAACTGCGTACAGATACCTGGAAGGGCTAGATCACAGCTCGGGTCGGGCTGGGCATCGGTCGGTGGGTGGTGCGTGGTTGTATTCTCTTCCCTTGTTATTTCCCTTATCATTATTATTATAGGTGGTAGCAGTTGTGATTTGTTTTATACCTTAGTTACTGGGCTGTTCTTATCTCAACCCATGGGGGTTACATTCTTTCGATTCTCCTCTCCATCCCTCCAGGAGCCAGGGGAGGAAAGGGAGGAGTGAGCTAGCAGCTGCATGATTCTGAGTTACCAGCTGGGCCTAAACCATGACACCTTCCAATCCAAACCGTTCTATCATTTTATGATTCTATACTTACCAGATCCAAAAGCACTTTCAAGAACTAGAGGCAGATTTTATATCCTGCATGCCTTTACTCACATTGTACAAAAGATAAATTGTATTCTGCTGGAAATATTCATAACTGTCTTTGGAATATAAGGATCCACTGTAACTGGGATTGATGTCTTTTTCTATAATACCCCAGAGCTTAGAAGGTGGAAGGAAGAGCAAATGGGCAGGGATCAGTACTGCCAGCACTATTTCTGGCTCGTACTGCCACACCAGTAGCAGTAGCAGCGGCAGGAGCCACCAGCAGCAGAGTGGCTAATGCTTTTGAAATTATTCAGATGGCTTATTGGAAAGAAAATGGATTTAGCAGATCACCCCACGATTTCTCTGTATGATCGTTATGGGCAATTAGGGTTTATCTTTTGTTGTAGACGCCATGGGCTCTGATGCCTAGAAACCCTGGCACAGTGGATGAACAGCAGAGGAGCAGCTACAGAAATACAGAGCAGCAGCAGATCACATCACCTCCAGCTGCCTTTGGATTATACCCAGAGGTCTACAAGGGTCACTGGGAAGTACATGTCCTCCACCTCCCTTATAGCAAGACGGCTAGGTCCTGTATTTCACCTCAAAAAGGCACAGGACTGTCCACAGTTCTCCATTCAACAAGAAATGCAAAATCCTATCATGGTTGCATTCGTCCTTTTAAGGATATACCAGTCAAAGGCAAAACTGTTTAGTATACAATAAAAAAAAAAGTAAATTTTTGCCACATACGATCAGTACACATGGCAGTCAGGGTAAAACAAAAAATGAAACACTGCATGAATAAAGGAAATAAAAATGTTGTGATTGTCTGTTCTGGGGGAGGTAAGAATAATATTGGATTGCCGTGCCCAGGTGCTGGCCACGGGGGCTGAAGGGGCCTCTGTGAGGAGAGGCTGCAGCGGCCTTGTGCCCGACACAGCTCGTTTCAGACGGATCCAGCCCATCCACTGCAGGGCTTGGCTGAGGTAACCCTGCAGCCTGGAGCGGAGGAGGGTGTCCCTGGGGAAATGTATTTAAGAAGAGGTGACAAGAGAACTGGAACAACATTACTCCAGGATTCTATCTTGGACAGATCATCATCTGAACTTGCACAAACCCCTTTGGCCTAGATATAACTGTAAGCATTTAAATGAGAGACTTACTAAGGAGTGCCACTGACCTTGTGAAATCTCTTTAGACGTAACTATTTCTCCCTCTCTATAAAAGACTTATGAGTAATATTATTCCTAACTTAACAAATACATATCTAAAATGAGCTAGGGTCAAACCAAAGTCTCTTTTCAATGTTTAGAGAGAAGAAAAATAACCACTTAGACACTCTAGCTAGACGGGGCTTTGGCTTCTGTATAGATTTATGCATGTTCTCATTATGAGTACTGAGTACTTAAAGTAACCATTCCTTCCTCCTGTCAGCATGCACTAATCCCTTTAGATGTTCATTCCTCTCTAGTTTTTATCACATAACATAACAAACATTGGTTAGAGGGAGGTATTCACTATCAAGATCAAATTCACACCTGAAGCCATTGAAAAATTCTTGCTGTTAGTAACCGTGTTTCTTACAGTGCCTTGTCCTGACAGTTAGGCCAACAACAATGATTTCTTATCATACAAACATGTATCTATACTGGTAATTCACATGTAAATCACTCTCTTTTCCAAACATAAGACATCAGAAATAGAATCTTATAATTAATTTTTGGTGTTGTTATTTTAAGTGGTTTGAATATTTCAGAGTTTTATGAATGCAAAAACACAGCTGCATACATGTACTTGAATACCTTGCATATTATTATCTTTTGGAATCTTAACAACAAAATATTAACATCCATTTGATATTTTCTAAAATAAAGATGTGCCAATATTATTTATCCAAAATCAGAGCAAGGGAAACAAAGGGGCTTCCAGCTGACTGATTACTATCTGCACTGAACCCTGACATAACACCATTAGCTTTGGGTGGTACTACCCACAGCTTTCAGGGTACCATGTGAGAACACCCTCTGCAACTGTACAGACTTGGCCCATGAACACTTAAATATTACACTCATAGAAGCAGGAAATGGAAAAGGAAAGGGGAAGAAAAAAAAAAGTATTTGGTTGTTGATTTTTGCAAACTGTTTAAAAGCCGTTTCCTGAATCGAAAGCAAGGAAGGAGTGTTTCAGGGTACACAGGACATTTATGTTCATATGGCACCACAGAAGTTGCATACAAAGCATAAAAACCAAATGTCCTATGCAGTGCATAAATATGGCATGGCTCTCGTTTCCTCTGGCTGTCACAGCCTCCAACTCTATAATTTATGTTCAAAAATTAGCTTCTAGGCCCACCATTAAAAAGCCTGAAGCTGTTTTTCAGTTTAGTTTTCTCTGAGCCAATTGAATGTATTCGCTGAAGAAGTTACGAGCAGAATTTTAACAGAGCTCAAAACTTATGGGCAGTAGCAGTGATCCAGTTCTCATCTACTTATAAAAGTATTTTCCCCAAGTCTTAAGAAAAGTTCTGCCACTCTCACTGTACTGCAATGGTTACCAGAAAAGAAGTATGTTTTAAACAAACTCAGGTTTTTCTTTTTTTTGCAAGCTACGCTCCAGTCATTCATTTCCAAATAAACATACATCTGCTTTCATGATTTTCGCAGGATTTCACTGTGAAAGTGGTAACTTCTAATGAT
The DNA here is from genome assembly GCA_039877255.1 of Loriculus beryllinus. Lineage (NCBI taxonomy): Eukaryota > Metazoa > Chordata > Aves > Psittaciformes > Psittacidae > Loriculus > Loriculus beryllinus. Next base: position 4,498 of record JBCJKH010031413.1, read on the forward strand.
CATAAAAAAACCCTAAAGATAGATCAAGTAGACATATTCCTTAAGAACATGAAACAAGTGAAAAAATATTTATGAAAACAGAATACATTAATTCCATAGTTTTTTTATCACAAAAATATACTTTTGACATGACACAAGAGAAAAAAAACAAATATTAAATATTTTAGGCATCAAGAACTTGTACAATATAATAGGACAAAATAAAGCTCTATAAACGACCAACAGAAAAAAGAAACCAAAACAAACTACAGTGCCCTATCCAAGGTGTTTTGTTTTTTTTTTTTTTTGAAAAAGGTTCCATAAATCCTTAGTGAGTATTTAAAATAATATATATATATCTCCCTGCAGCAAGCAAAATAAATCACACTTTTGGTGAAGTAGTAAAAGAGATAAAATACTGAAAATAGATTTCAGGAAAATGCTGATGTGTTTCTATGCCTTTCCCTTCCTTACTTGATCAAAAAGAAAATACCTATTTCATGTCTGAAAACTAAATTAACCAGAGTCACAAAGGATTTTTTGTTTGGTTTTGTTTGCATGCCTTAATATTCAAGGATAATCAGTTTGAAGTATTTCGTAACCCACTTCCATATTCCAGCAATCTAAATTTTTTGCTGCTGCTGCTCCAGACATTGTACAAAGAGACATGCATTTGACAGTCTTTTACTTCTGTGCTGGTTTTGGTTGGAATAGAGTTAATTTTCTCCACAATAGCTAGTATGAGGCTATATTTCAGATTTGTGATTAAGCAAGTTTTGATAACACAAGGATGTTATAGTTACTGCTAACACAAGGCCTTTTGTGCCTCATACCCCACCCTGCCAGTGAGCAGTCTACTGATATACAGGAGCTGGGAGGAGACAGAGCCAGAACAGCAGACTGCAACTGACCCAATAGATATTTCGGGCCATATGATGCCATGCTTAGCACAGAAGGCTCAGGGAATAAAGAAGGGGTGTACATTCAGTGGTGTTTGTCTTCCCAAGTAACAACTACACATGATGGAGCCCAGGTCTGAGGGTGGCTGAAAACCTGCCTGCCAATTGGAAGTAGTGAATTAATTTCTTCTTCAGCTTTGCTACCATATAAACATTTTGCTTTTACCTATTAGAACCACAGAATGATAGAATAGTTAGGGTTGGAAAGGACCTTAAGATCATTTAGTTCCAATCCCCCTGCCATAGGCAGGGACACCTCACACTAAACCATGTCACCCAAGACTCTGTCCAATCTCTCTATATCCAACCTAAGTTTTCTCTATTTATGTTTGAACCCATTACTTTTTGTCCTATCACTACAGTCCCTAACGAAGAGTCCCTCCCCAGCATCCCTATAGGCTTCCTTCAGACACTGGAAGGCTGCTATGAGGTCTCCACGCAGCCGTCTCTTCTCCAGGCTGAACAGCCTCAACTTTCTCAGCCTGTCGTCATACAGGAGGTGCTCCAGTCCCCTGATCATCCTCGTGGCCCTCCTCTGGACTTGTTCCAACAGTTCCATGTCCTTTTTATGTTGAGGACACAGAACTGCACACAATACTCCAAGTGAGGTCTCATGAGAGCAGGATCAGTTCCTTCCAATCTGCTGGTCATGCTCCTTTTGAGGCAGCCCAGGATACGGTTGCTTTCTGGGCTGCAAGCACGCACTGCAGCCGGCTCATGTTCGTTTTCTCATGAACCACCACCCCCAAGTCCTTCTCTGCAGGGTTGCTCTGAATCTCTTCTCTGCTCAACCTGTAGCTGTGCCTGGGATTGCTCTGAACCAGGTGTAGGACCTTGCACTTGCACGATTAAACTTCACAAGGTTTGCAGCAGCCCTCCTCAACCATGTCAAGGTCCCTCTGGATGGCATTCCTTCCCTCCAGCGCATTCAACCAAATCACACAGCTTGGTGCCATTGGCAAAATTGCTGAGGGCGCACTCAATCCCACTGTCCATGTCAGTGACAAAGTTGTCATCCTGAGGGAACTGGTCTCCAGCTGGACATTGAGCCATTGACCACAGCTCTTTGCGTGCAGCCAGCCAGCCAGTTCTTTATCCACTAAGTGGTCCACCTATCAAATTGATGTCTCTCAATTTTGGGACAAGGATGTTGTGTGGGACAGTGTTGGACGTTTTGCACAAGTCCAGGTAGATGACGTCAACTGCTCTACCCCTGCAGCACCATCACAGGAGGCCACCAAATTGGTCAGGCAGGATTTCCCCTTAGTGAAGCCATGCTCGCTGTCACCAAGCACCTTGTTGGTTTTCATGTGCTTTAGCATGCCTTCCAAGAGAATCTGCTCCGAGATTTTGCCAGGCACAGAGGTGAGACTGACTGGTCTGTAGTTCCCTGCGTCATCAAATTTCCCCTTCTTGAAAATGGGGGTTATATTTCCCCTTTTCAAGTCGTTGGGAACTTCACCTGACTGCCATGATTTTTCAAATATGATGGCCAGTGGCTTAGCAACTTCATTCGCCAGCTCCTTCAGGATGCGCAGATGGATTTCATCAGGTCCCATGGACTTGTGCGCATTCAGGTTTTTAAGATGGTCTCGAACCAGATCCTCTCCTACAGTGGACCTGGGGTCTTCATTCTCACAGTCCCTGCGTCTGCCTTCCAAAACTTGGGTGGTGAAGTCAGAGCCTTTGCCAGTGAAGACCGAGTCAAAGAAGTCATTCAGAACCTCAGCCTTCTCCAAATCCAGGGTAGCCAGTTCTCCTGATGGGTTCTGAAGAGGGCCTGTGTTGTCTCTAGTCTGTCTTTTGTTTGCAGTGTGCCTGTAGAATCCCCTCCTGTTATCCTTAACATCCCTAGCCAAGTTTAATTCTAACTTCCCTCTTTATGAAGATTTTAAGCTTCACGTTACGGAAACAAGGACCTGGGTTTAATGTAGATAACGAGCATGGCAAAAATCATGTAAGAGAACATAAGAGCACAGTAAAAGGTTTACAGCCCTTTTTGGAAAGGCCTCTTTTTGGTAATAGTTTCTCTCATTTACCCTTGCTGCTCTTAGTTGGATATGGAATCACTGTGACCAAATACTGGAGGAGGCCATGTGCCCCAAGCTTTTTTCTCCCATCCCGCTTTGATGTTTTCTCTGCATATGTTCAGCAAGCCACCACAATGTTATAATTTCACAGTTTTACCCACCTGCTTTAGGAGATCATCTTTTGTATGGATTTCATGTAACTTTCGGGCATTTAAAACATTTTACAGAATCATTAAATGAAATTTGTCTCAAATGTTGCTTATATCTCACTTATGGCTTTGTTGGAGTTCAGTTTTAATGATTTTTTTTTTCTGCTTATCTGTTTGAAGTAAAAAAAAAACAATGTGCAGAATGTAAACTTTGACATTATGAGAATCTTTCATAAAGTCTTGAAAAAGTTCTGATGAAGGATGCTTATTTTTCTGTTTCTACCCAACTCTGGCTGTGGTGTCCATTTATAGCATGTAGTATAAGCTCCTTACTGGAATCTCTTTGGGCTATATAATATTTTGTCTCTCAATTAGCTAATTACATGAAGTAGATTACAAAGGTAGTTGTTTGGTGGTTTTGTTTTGTTTGTTTTCATCATAATGGGTGATCCATGTATCAAGGTAATGTTCATGGATTTTGACTGCATATCTGCCATGTGTTAAATATGGCTATCTTCCTGATAAGCATATAGACAAAAGAGAAGGGAAATAATTGCTTTCTACTGACTATCCATCTTGTCTAGAGAACCACTGCCAGAAAGGTTAACAAGAAAGTAAAAAGGAAACAAAAAAAAAAAAAACCCAAACAAAAAAACCCAACCAAAAACCATCCAACCAAGCAAACAAGGCTGATGTAGGACTGAAAACTGAATCTGTCCAAATCTTACCTTCCATCTCATCCTGCCTTTCAAAGTGACCAGAATAATTTGCCACCTTTCTAATCATTATAATGTTTATCAGAGCTCAGAACAGAATCTAGGTTTCCAGACTATAAATATTTTTTTACTGATAGCAAAGAAAGTGAGGAATTGGGGAGAGGGAAGGAGTAACTTATGTAAAATGGAAATTATTAATTTTCTGAGGATTTTTTTTTTTTTTTGATCCAGACCATTCATATTGACAAGACATTCAAGACTTCTCAGTTATGGAGTTAGAATTATGATTTGATGTTGTGGGATTTACTCAACCCAAGAACATGGGGTTTTTGTTATCATTACATGATTCTTTGTTCATTGGTTCCTTGATTGATATTCAGCATAATATATGGATAAAAAGTATATAAGAGATTTCAGGATTAGAATTGTCTGGGTTAAGCTTTTAATTGTGAATTTGAGTGTTATCCATAATGGATCTGTCCCATATGCATAAATGTCTATAGTCAATGTAAGATACATTTGCCCTTTCTTTATATACCAGTATTCTTGGAAAGTATACTGTACTCGTCCTAGCATGAGGCAGACATTTTCATCAGCAGCTGCAGTTGCTGCAGGGTGTATCTAATTTCCAGGTATCCATGAGTGGCATTTTAAGATGTGAAGATATACTAACAGTCAAATTCATCTTTATTTGGTCATTGGCATCATATTTTCTAATTATGTGAGTTTACTGTAATTTTTCAATCAAAGGTTAATACTGCTGGTGTTATAATTCACATGATAGAATGCAAATAGTATATTAAATAACACAGTTTCTGCATTCTTCAGGAGTTTGATTTAATGCCAGGAATAACTTGTTTCTGTAATGCCTCAGCAGGTGTCGATTTTTACAGGTTTCTTCTTCAGTTAGAAATATTGCTGCACTCTGAATTTTTATGTAAATGGATAACAGTAGTTTTCTGTGATTTTTGTGTTCACAAGAGGATATTATGTTTGCACAGATTCTTAAGAATATAAATGAGCAGAAAGGTGTATGGATTGTCTTCCAATTTCATATTGCCTATATTTTCCATTTTTCCATTATTTTTGAGTTTTGGATAGATTATCAAGTCTTGTGTTGGTACACATAGCTGCTAAATATAGTGTGCCTCCTGAAGTCATAAGGTAGTCATATGAACAGTCATAAGCAATAACAAAAATCATTCTGACCTGTAAGCTGTGTTACAGACAGCTTAGAGAAGGTTTCTCTGCTTCACTGATGCCTGTGCTTGGGAATGCATCTGTTACAGTGCTGTCTCAAAAACTGTTTGGAGGGTGGATAGCCATGAGTTAATATTATACCAGAAAATTCTGGGATGGGTGCTCAACACATCCCCTCTTAAACAGAAGTGCATCTTTGAGTTTGTTATTAAGCTTCTGCTAGGCTGTTTCACATTTCCTTTCATGAATGTTTTGGAACTCATAGCTGTCTTGAGTTGGCTGAGAATGTAATCAAGCTGATTCTGAAATAATGTGAAAAATTCTTCAAGCCTCTGAGTGTTCAGTTTATGCGATTATTATTTCAGGTCAAGGGCTGCTGTTGGTCTCTTTTTCTCTGCATTTCAAATCTTCCTGGTTGGATTTTTTGGTGCACTCCAAATTAGTTTCATGTTACTTACCACTGTACATTTTTGGTTGTTGATTTGCCTCTTTGCCTGGTAACTCCGCATGCTGAGCTTCTGTGTCTATGAGTCTTGCTAAGAGGCAGGCAACCAGCTTGTATTGACTGCAGTGCAAATAATTCCTCCTCTGAATTTATTTGTCCATAAAAGACCCTTTAGGTAGCATGTACACCAAAATTAGAGAGTTATTTCTTTCAGGTTCAGCTGTTTGAGTGCATGGACTGTGTATATTTAACCCTGGAAAATAGATTAAAATCTTTAGTCTGTAGGTGTGCAAGAACAATGGTAAGATGTGCAAGTTGTTGCTGCAGCAGTATGAGGACTAAAAACTTACAATGAAAACTTTAAGTACACAGTTCATAAAAATTGTACAATTTGATTACGTAAGTGAAGGCTTATAATTCTTTAAATCTGTGTGGCCACAGATTACGTTAGCATATTGCTTCTGAAGTCTTGTAGGAAAATTTTGAAGTCTAATTCTTCATAAAGTTATAACCAAACCATTTTTACTGAAAGTACTATGTATTTTAAAACTGAAATACATATAGCTTTAGTTGTTTATTGTTAAGAGGATGCGCTGTATTATATCTGCCAATGAGTTACTTAATTAATTCTCTGAAGTCAGATGTCAAAATGTAAATGGATTGGTCCAGATCGTTGCCTCCAATACCCTGTTCATTTTGGTGGTGGTAAACATCTAGAAAGCAGGAAACCTGTCAAGATAGGTCAGTGTGAACAGATCTAAGGTATCCTGCAGTTGTGTAGACTATCTTTTTATTCTTGGGAGTTTCTCAGGGAAAAGCATTATCACTTATGCATTAAGGATACTGGCTGCTTAAATGGTGTCTTGGTGGTATGGACAGAGTTAGACATTCTGAGATTTGCAGGCTGAATCTGACCTGCTAGAATAAATTCGTGTAGTTCCACTGGTGCCATCTCTCTTTGCCTTTCTTGCAGTTCCTAAGACTGCACTGTACTGCGGTCAGATGTCTTTGTACTGCTGACATGCATGTATTGCCACATGAAAGGTGTACTGGATCACATTAAAAAATACTTGAATAAAACTTGCCATTTACAAAAACTTACCAAATTGTGTAGCATAGAGTGGTATTGTTTTTTGAGTATATGACAATAATATATATTTTAGCTATGTGCTGTAGCTATATACCTACCTGAAACATAGTATTATTATGTTCTTTCCAATAGTGGATGACAAAACTAGCATGCTGTTACTGGTTTATGGAATTAGTCCTTGTTTCCAGGAAAAGTAGTCTAACTTGTAACTCTTCTAGTGCAGTTTTCCATTGTCTTTTTTCCCTTTTTTTTTTTTTGTTTTGCCTTCCAAGGTCTAACTTCTCTTTCAAAATATCTGAGTTTTTATAAAATAAGTCACCAGCTGCAGTCTTGAAATCATCACAAAAGTCATTTTTTTCTTCCTATGACTATATTCATATTCTGCTTAACCAAAAAGTCTCTTTATTTCCTTCCTCTGTTCTAGCTGTAATTTTTTTTTTTTGTGTGTGGATTGCTCCCTACCATTTAGTTCCTCTTAGAGTTTTTGTTCTTACCTTAGCTTTTCTCTAGAAATTAAATATTTGCATATTTTGATGGACACATGATGCCTGCTAAACTTGGAGAGCAAACTCCATCCTGGAATGTTTGTGGCTGTCTTGAGGAAATTTACTTGTGTATTTTCTGCCAAAAAATGTTCTCTAGGTCTGTTGAAAGTCAAATTTCAGATTGCCTCCTTTCACTTCTTGTATTATTTTGTATTTTTCTTCCGTTTAGTGTTAGAGTGCATTATCTTCCTTTCATTCTGTTTTTTCATTCTGTAACTGCCAGTGATTCTCTTTTTTTCTTATTATAATGTTTTTATTTTGTATATTTATCATCATACTTCTTCTTTAGTGTCAGATTTTTGTGATTATATAGATACATATAGCTTTTGGTTTGATCTCACCCATCTTATTTTCAAATATTTTCAACATGTTCTCAAGAATTTTGATATTTTTTCTTTTTTTTAATTCTTTTTGATATTCTGCTTTTCTTGGTATGTACAGATGGATTTTAAAAGTCATTCCCACGGTGTGTTTTATGTCTGTTGTTCTAAAATAGGTTGTCACATTTTGCTCTCCTTTAAAGAGAGGATTGAATGAAATAACAATGTAGGATGAGTCAAATGTTGATGCATTTGAAGAGATCTGTACTGTTTATATATATATATTTATGTATATATGTTTATTTATATATATTAATTTCCCATCTGTATTGTTTGGAAATTTTTATTTTTCCCTCAAAATCTCAGCGTCATCCCTCTGGATTTGTTTGTGGTGAGGGAGGAGGGTACATCTGTAATGATTATGGTGTCTTGAGACAAATGTGGAAAGCAATCAAGGGTTTAATTTCATTGTTTGGTACTTTTGTCTCACCCTCTGATTTGCATGACCTACTCTAAAATCAAGAGACCATGTGCACATTAGTGCTGGTATGTGCACAGATACATCCTGTTGGTCAGGACCTAAACAGGCCCAGTTTACATCATTCAAGAAACAGTAGCTCACATTATGTCGTTATTCCTAGTGGTTTCCATCAGTGAATGTCTGCTACTAGTTGAACTCCTCACCATTGCTGAGTTGACACTGAATGTTGCATTGGTTCAGTTATTTGTTTCTCACTCACAGGAGCTTTCCTTTGAAGTTCAATGTGCCTTACAAGTGAAGACAGAAATTTAATGATTCTGTTTTGTTTTTTTTTTTTTTTTTATAATGTATTGGTAGACTTCTAAGGAGTCAATTTTACCTAAAATCAAAGCATCCATTTGTTTCTCAGTTGATCAAATCATCATCTTAGAAAGCTAGCTTACACTGCAGAAAGAAATACTCAAAATCTGCTTTCCAGTTGCTGTCTGGTGTAATTCAGGTTTTCTCTGTCAAAAATTCCTACTAATACTAATCTGATTGTTAGCATATATGTAAGTGTCTTGCTGTCCTGGTATTTCCAAACACTGCAAAGTAAGAGCAAAGACAAATCCTTCAGTACTAGTATTATTAACCGTGAAACGCTAAAGGATTTATAGTTTTCCAGATACTCTACACAAATGATTAATCTGAAAGATATTTTTTTATTAACTCTCTTGGACCTGGCTTTTTTAATCGTTACATTAAGTGAAGAAGTTTTCAAAGATTTGGCACAGTTTTGTTTCCCTGTGACCTCTTCTTGAGACTTACTAGATTCTATTTGGCTTGAAGATCTTCACTGTGACTTATAGGTCTTGTTTTCTGCTTATTCTCTGAAAGTTCAAAATAAGCAGCATGAATGATCTCTACAGACTTTTTTCTTTGCTACATTTGGAGAAGAAAAATAACTGGGATGTCGTGGTGTGAAATGCTATCAAAATGAACATGATCTGTTATGTGCCTTTTTTTTTCCCTCTCCAGTCCTTACTGCAATTCTCTGATATGCACAAGGCTAGTAATGGATTCTGATATCCTCATGGACACTCTCTGCCCTAATCTATAAAAGGGATAATTCTCATTCATTAAGCTCTAATCATTACCTTTTGTGTTATCTATCTATTGACAGGTGCCCTTGTGGAAGTGATTTTTGTCCTTTTTCTATGTTCTGTTGAGTGAAAATGGTTTGGATGATACCTCTTTCCGGAATGGCAAATTGTGTGTGATATTGTGATAATCAGAAGAAATCCATTATTTTTCTTCTTTCCTGAGCAGTGGTGCAAACTACCTTGTGCTTTGAATATTTTATAACAAATCAGCTGGGATCTCAGTATGAGATGGGTAAGGGTGGTTTAACTTTCAGTCTGAGTTCACCTATTCTTGATACTTTTTCTTGAAATGGCAAATGTATGTCTAGGGAGGGGAACATTACCCCCTCACCACCCCATAATCTCCCACCCTTCATCTGGTTTTAGCTCTGGTTTTCTGGCATCTAATGTTTTCCACTAATGGGAAACTAATGGTGAGTCATTGGAACAGGTTGCCCAGAAAAGCTGTTGCTGCCCCATGCCTGGCAGTTTTCAAGGCCATATTGGATGGGGCTTTTTGCAATCTGGTCTACTGGAAGGTGTCCCTGCCCATGGCAAGAGGTTTGGAACTAGATGATCTTGAAGGTCCCTTCCAAACCATTCTATGATCTTGCACCTCTCTTTTTGTTTTTTTGCTTTAAGGATGAGGTTGTTAAGGAATTCGGATCTGTGGTTATAACTGCATCTGGAGAGGACTGACCTGACCCCAGATGGAGAGTGTCTTATCAAATGTAAATTCTGGTGTTATGTGCCTTCTGTTGCAGGAATGTGGTGGTTTTGATCCAAAGATTGGTAAAAATTGAAAATGAAATTGCTTTGTTTGTATGCTCATTCACATAAGGAAATTAAATTTCAAATCTTACAAGTTTGTCTGAGGAGCTGAGGCTTTACAAGAACTGCTCTGGCCTTGGGTGGCATGGTTTAGTGTGAGGTGTCCCTGCCCATGGCAGGGGGGTTGGAACTAGTTGATCTTAAGGTCCTTTCTAGCTGTAAGTATTCTGTGATTCTGTGAAGTACAGACTAACCAGTACTACAGATGGTATAAGCTTTATCCTATGCATGCTCTGGGCAAGTATTCTTGTCTCCTGTGGATAACTGTCCTGCAAGTAGTGCAGTTTCTGAACTGCTAGTGATAGATTAGAGCCATTGATTCCTCCCCTCCCCATCCCAAGAAACGCGAGGTTTGAACATGTTATCTTTGTTCTAGTAGTTTGCGTAGTGAAAGGACAAGTAGTGAGGGCCATGAGAGGCAACAGGAAGGAAATTTTCATTGGATATTGAAGGAAAAATTTCAAAATGAAGAGGATGCTCAGAGAGGTTGCAGAATCTCCATTTTTTGGAGACTTTCAAAATTCTACTGGCCGTGGCCCATAGCAACCCAGTGTAACTCCTGTTAGCCATGATTTGAGAAGGAGGTTGAATGGTATGACCTCTGGAGATCCTTTCCTACCACATTTTTAACTATATTTATGTGATAAATAGGATAATCTCCCTTCTTAAGGAAAGATTCACCCTAATTTTCAATAATAGGTACTTTATGCAAGGAGGAAGATTTTGGTTTAGAAGTATGAATATTTTATAGGTCATGTTTTTCATTATTGCAAATATATGACTAAAATTTATTTTTCTGACAACTTAAATGAAAGTCATTACTTACCACAAAAAAATCTTAATGAGAACAACTGAATAAAGACTTTCTGCATTTGAAAAGCGTTATATATTCTGATATATTGGCTCTATTTGAAGGAGTAATGCCCTCCCTCAGCCTCCTATTCCTACTGCAAGACAAGGGGCCACTTTGCCACGGGGGCTCATTGCTGGCACAGTGTTCAATCTGCTGTGTACCCCCCAAATCATTTTCCTTCCTGCTGGGGGTCCTCTAGGTTGTGCTGGTACATGGGGCTTTTCCTCCCCAGATTTAAAGGTGCATTTCCCATTGTTGAACTTGAGGCTTGTCAGCCCATTTCTTCATCCTGTCAAAGTTCTGGCGGGCAGCACAAACATCTGGTTTATCAACTACTCCTCCAAGTATTGTATCATCTGCTGTTTTAGTTCTTTAAGTTCAAGTTTTTCTGTAGCAAGAACAAGATTTTTTTTTTTAAATAATAAATTTTGACTGATTGGATAATGTAGATTCTTGGACTGTGTGTAAGACATGACATTTTTAAAGACCATAATACTAAACTTATGCTTATGTTTTTGATTCTGAATTGACCATTTCTGCTTGCATGGCTCTTGCACATCTTTATAAAGACTTGTAAGATGATTCTGAATTACTGTGGCCATGGGGAAAAATAATCAGATGGTAAGAATGTAAGGAGACAGGATATAACATTTGATGATATGTAGCCCTGTGAAGTGTATGTCTGTGCAGAACACTGCAGTTTGTATTCATCAAGACATAAGTACTCCAATTTAAACTTAATTGGCAGATGTGCTCTAATGATAAAAATCTTAATGACTGCATGCTCTGAACAGATTATCTGCAATGCACTTTTTAATTTTACATGGGCTCTTCATTTGATTGTAAACTGGGAAGAGGCCATTTTCATTTCACAATTTTATAACTGCAAAAGTGTACTTTTTAGATGCAGTATCACAGTAATTAAAAATTCTGCACTGAACATACATGAAATAGATAAATGAGCAGTGCATTGGACCTGTGTATCCTCAGTGAGTGTACTTGTATGTAGTAATTCTGAAAGGTCCAAAATGTAAGCAAAAATGTGAAAATCCCTCTATCTGTCCAGACCAAACTTCCAGGAAACAACATTTTTGGAGAAAAGTCCCTTTTAGTGGATTTTGTCCAAAAGCCATTAAGTATACAACTGCATACTTCAGTAGGTACTCATGAATGAACTGTAACAGAAGGCGCCCGATAGAAATTTGTTAAATATATATGGGGGTAGGGCAATTAAGCTTTATATGGTCAGTCAGTAAAGAAATGACCTCGCTTGAGGTAGTCACCTGCTATCTGTTCTGAAGCTTTATTAAAAAAAATACAGATGGTTTTTGTTTTGCTTCTGTTTATGGAATGTCAGAATTTCTGGGTTTTAAAGTCACAAGGATAGATTATTTGTTGTTTAAAATGGCCTATGGAACGGTGCAAGATAGTGCTTTCAGCGGCAGAACTTTGAAAATTAAGTGAACTTTTGATGGAGCTCAATCCAATGTGCAGCCTGACTACTTCTGAAGGTCATTTGCAGTTTTTACTGAAAAATTGAACTAAACCCATGATCATATAACAGTAGTTCACATTAAGAACAATCCAAAATACGGTTCTGTGTTTTGAATGTGTGAGCCTTGTCCTGGTTCCCAAGTCATAATTTAACTTTGAGCCTGTTTTAGTAACAAAAACGAGCAAAGATGGAAGCTTTGAGTAGGAAAAAAATAATACAGAATAGGTCTTACACCTTCAGAGGAAAGATGCTGACTGTGTGAGGCATAGAGCACAAAATATTCCAGGTGTACACGATGAGATGAAATGAAACACCATGAATAGTGCAAACAGGAAGGTCCAACTCAAAGTTCATGGCACTTGTGTTGAAAATTGCAGAAGCAGTAAGTATCAAGAACAAGACTTTTGACAATCTTCGTAATTGAATCTGTTGCATCTTGATAGAAAGGATGGTTCTGTGGTGAGCGATAGGCTCACTAAGTTATGAGATCTTGAAGTAGCTAAGAAATGCTAATTTCACGTTACCATTTTGAATGAGATGATTCTAGAAGTCGTTTTTCAGCTGAATACATTGGTCATCTTCCATCAGTAGCCATTTGGACAGAGACAAGCAGGTTTATACATGACATGGGTTATTTCCTGTGATTAAAACCTAATGGGGCAATAGTTCTATATGATGAACTCACCTGCCTGATTTTCCTGTGTGAAATACAGTTGTTCCTAACTTGAAACAACGTATGATCCTTTTACAGGATGGTCCTGGAATATTGTGGTGACTGGGGGTGAGGGGTGGTGGACAGGAGTAGTGGCAGCCATTTGATAGCTAATACAAATTCTTAGTTGTTGTGGAGAGGTTGAGTTTGATTTCTGAATAAACAAATGAGGAAATAATTAACTGATTACATTAGTGCATATGCACAGATTACTGACACGGATGAGAGCATCAGTAGGGTATTTTAACCGGTTCTGATATCAGTGCCAAAGAATACAGTTGACAAATAATGAAGTATTTAGGAAAGAATTACAACAAATATTTGTAATTTGCTAGAAGTGGAAGGCTAGAATTCAGTCCTGGGGTAAAACCAAGCTGTAAGGGGGCCCATGACAGTAAGCAAAAAATACCTATATGAAGAAAGATATGTTAAAGAGGGTGTCTCTTATCTATCAGAAAGTTTTGTATTTGGTTTGACAGCTGAAGGCTGATGCTAAGGCAAAGTGAGGTAAGAGATTAGGTGCAGCTTTTTATTGTGAGATACTTCATTTACTTCTGCTTTAATTTATTTTGTATTTTCATTTAGATTTAGTGATTGTAACACTTGCTTTTGGTCTAATAAAAGTACTTATAACCAGCCCAATTCCTGTAACTCGTTTTGCAATTCATTTTGTATGCTGTGTAATCCTTCTGTGTGCCATGTACTTGAATCAGCAAAGCATAACTGCATTGCAGAGTGACAAGCTAGATATACTGCTGTCTTGTTCATCATTGGGGTTTGGGTATTTGAAAATAGGTTGGATAGAATTTGTTAGAATATAAGCTGAATGTTTTTGTAAGAGTATCTAGTAGTGAAATTAAGTGCTAACATTCTAAATGCTATTTATAGATCTCTAAGTTAGACCAGATGAATAATGTGAGTCATGCTTTCAGAGCTGTTGAATTTTCCACAAACTGAGGAAATCAGCAGCTCTCTGTTGTCTAATCGATAGATTAATTTGTAGTTTTCATCACAAGCCTCAGAGTTGGAATTAAGATTTTTTTTTTTATTTTTTATTTAATTAATGTAATTTCTCCAAAACCAGTGCAGTGTTTTGCTTCTTTAGAATATTCCAACATTGTTTTGTCCTCTCCGCTCCTCCCTCCTTCTCTGTCCCCTGGGTGACTTGAGTATGCTACTACTATTACGTGACAGTAACATTTGCTGTTATGGCAAGATTACTTGCAATAATGCAGCCATCAGTATTCAGTTCATTGATGTGTCATATCTGTCTTACAGTCTTTGCTTGTCAAAAGAGGTCTAATGAATTACCTGAAGTAGATATGTGAGATTAAGTAGTTCTAGAACTACCATGGGTTTCAACAGAAGATCTTATATCAGTATGGTGGTAGCACCACTTGAATATCATTGCTAACTTCCTTGATGATCTGAGTCTACTTTATATGCTAGTGTTTGAGCAAGAATATGAAAACAAGGCTGTCCACTTTATCAGGGTGGGTAGATTTCACACTTAATTTCACACAATGATTAGAACAGAGTTATTTTAATCAATTACCAGAGGAAGTGATCAGCTGTGGTTTGGGCTGTAGAGGTGATACCAAGTTCTGCAGACTGCATTTAGTAGTAAGGTACCTGTCATGAGAAGTAACAAATGGAATTATTGCAAGAAAAGAAATTGGCAGGTAAACTGAAATAAATCTTTTCCATACCATTAATTTGGGGAGAAATGCTTTAGGGTTTGCAGAAATTGAATAATATGCATAGGGTGATATTTTATGTTCCACATGCTTTACATTTATACTGGCTTATTAAAGATTTAATTAAATTTTCTAAGAAGGGAGAGGATGCAGTCTTGCAAAAAAAATGTAGATGACAGTGTGAATTCACAATAATTAGGGCTTCAGGAATAAAATAAAGGGTCTCTATGGTTGATGAATATTAAAGCAATGGCTGCTTTGAAATCTTAAAAAAATAAGTGTTTTACTTAACACATCTGTCTTATGCTTGTATTTTAGTCCTTGTTCTTCAATTTTTGTGACAAATGACATGCCATTTACTTCTGCAACTATGGATAGTAACAAAAGTTACAGAAGAAATTTTACTTGACTCCTGTGCATAAGCAAAATTTTTTTTACCTACTCTTAATTACCCTGCAGTGTCTTATTTATTTATTTATTTATTTATTTATTTTTATTCATTTAAACCTTAAAAGCAAGTATCTCTGGATAAAATTTATTAATACTTTCCTATTAAAACAGCACCTCACAGAGCATTACAAAGACTCCTGTTCTTTTAAATCCCTCTTTATGTCTGTTTTGTTTTCAAAGTTCTAAAACTTTGAAAGTGGTTAGACAATAAATGTGGCAAAGCAACTGTGGACCATGCTAACCCATGGTCTTCATTATTCTCTTGTATTCTATGTGTAGACATACATAAAAAAGCAAATGTTTTGTTTCCCTTGATTTGTAGCTTCCAACCTCTTGGAGACAAGAACAGTCTGTTATGTGGTACTCCAGTATCTTGCACAATTAAATTCTCCTCCTTGACTAGGATTTCTTAGTGTTCTGATTACATAAATAGCAGCAATACTGAAATAATAATTCCTTTTGCAAAATTAATTAAGAGCATAAATGAAACCAACAATATTATGCTTGTACCTTGGACAATATAATGTGCTCTATAAATTCTTTGTCAGTGTAATACTGGGGAAGAACAAATACATTGTTCCGTAGTTTGAAAGGTGTGTTCAATTGTGAGCTCAGTACAGCTGCCACAAATTCTTTTATAGGCTTCTGTTTAAGGCCTTGATTGTAATTTCTTGCTGCTTTAAGCTTTATAGTATGTATTATATTATTCAACCATATGCTGTGGGTATGGAAGAAGCTCACATCCTGTATGCTTATACCATCTCGACTGTTTTCCAAGTCTGCTTTTCTCCCTCTATTGTTGTTGATCCTGTGTTACTTCTAGAATGTCTTCTGGAGATCTTCTGTATGTTCTCTTCCTAGAAGAAGAAATTCCATTGTTTTCTGAATCTTTCCTTCCCATTCTTTGAGTCCCACTCATTTCTGGTGGACCATTCTGCTGCAGTAAGCCACTAATCCTTTCTTCTCTTTCTTCCTGCTAATTTCCATTGGATAAGTGGGTACTTTCGTGTTAATGAGTGGTGGAAAAGGGGAAAAGAGAAGAAGAAGCTTTTAAAGGTGATACAGACTGTGATGAAAGATAAGCAGGTAGTGGAGCTTACTCTAAGTGGTTTCTACAGTTGATTCAGAAACTGAATTTTCTCCAGCACAACTTTTCTGTAAAACCAACACCCCCTGCGAAAGCATTGTCTTGTCTTTGTACATAGCTTTCTGTGTTAATGTTTTTTAAATATATGCTTTGCTGAAATCTGTTGTGTTCATTGAAAGTGCAGTTTTCATTGCCTGAAAACTGCTTTATTTGCGTCCTGTTACTTTGCCCTGACAGTCTGTTTAAATGCCAGTTAGAAGTAGCAGGAGAGTAAATTTTCCTCTTGTGCTAACTGTAATTTTTTTGAAGTGGAAACTGTTATGTGCCTCAAACAGGTTATCTGTTTTTGTATAAATAAGTTTTATTTTAGTATAACAGATTCTGGTAACCTATCCTGAAGACAGAACTGTGTATATGCAAAGTGACTTAGTCACACCGCAGATTACTTCTCCCTACCCCCTTTTGCAAAGAGCTGGTAAAAAGCCATCTGGCCCACAAGCCCTGTCTCTTCTTTAAATACTTGCATTTCTGTACTGTTATTTGGCTTCTGAACCATATGTCTGCGTAGTTTTTAACAAAGCAATATTTTTTTCAGGAAAAAGTTCTCTCTTCTCACGTTGTACCGCAAAACATTAAATTGCTGTTTATTTAGCCAAACCCAATGAGCCAAACTAACAATATGTCAGGCAATCAGGTGATTTTAGTCAAGTCAGAATGTTGTTTGGATTGTGTATGTAAACCAGGCCGGTTTTGTGGTTTATTAGTATTCATTCAGTTGCAGTCCTGCAACTCCATGTGTGTATATATATATATATATTGCCGAATATTTGACTACATTATTTTTAATTTTTATATTTAGTGTCCTGTGTACATTATTTTATGCATGTACATGATTTTATAAATGTTTTCCTTATTAGGATGTATTGTTATGCAGAGTAAATTCAATTCAGTCAAACTGCATTGTTGGGTGTGGGAGATAAGTACTTATGTACTACAGGAAAGTAAATTGGAAAGTTATGCCTCATGTACTTATTTTTAAATATGATTCAGACCTAAAAGTTTATACTGAATCATGTGGTGTTCTTGCAAAAGGATAGGTTTCTGTCAAATAGAGGTAAAGTGTATTCTTTGTTTTTGTCTGTAGTGTTTAGGACAGTAATTGCATGTAATTTTTAGTGATACTTTCTCCTCCTTGTGGTCACTGATGTATTTCACTGAAAGTGTGTGGGAAGGAGTTAAAGTGTATGCAGTGTGTTTCTTAAATCTGAGTGAAATTCCTACTAACATGCATTTTATAGCTAGGCTAATCAGAATGAGAGTTTTTTCCATAATTTTCTTCTAAATGGGGAATTGTGTAAGTTGAGAATTTTATATAGGGATATGCACATACATGATGCTAATATTGATCTTTTGTCCCTCCCCTGCCCCCAGCAGGAAGGAGTTTTGTCACAATGAATAGTACAGTTCTGTAGATAATGTGTATTTTCATAGTGTCCAGTTCATGCAATATGAACTCCTGACTGCTTTGAACAACATGGAGTGTAAATTGTACCAGACTAAAATTGGAATGAGCTGATAAGTGGCATCTACTTTTTCTAACATCTTGTTAAGACTGTAAGAAGTGTCAATGATGATCTGCCCAAATGACTATGTTTATAGTGGGCGCAACCGATGTTAACATTCCCAATTGACATTTTTCCTTGTAATGAGGTGATTTATTGCTCATTCTTGAATTTCAATGAATATTCACCAATTTTGTGGCTAAATGTATTAATGAGCTTTACATTTATCTATCAGACTTTATAAGTGGCTTTAAGCCTCTGTAATCTTCTCAACATCGATTATTACTAATCTATCAAGAGTATAATCCTCCTACTTCTCTCCTGCTCCCTAAAGTAGAATAAGCTTATCAAAGATTTTTCTCTTCCTTGATCTTTGGCTAGCTAGTTAACTCACCTCTTAGGTCATCTTTGTAAATGAGTTTGTAATGTTAAATTGACAAATTAATAGATCAGAAATGTTCTGTGCATTTTGGTCACTTACTGCTTCAGTTTTCATGGATTTTCCTTCCAACAGGAAGACATGACTGTTTTAGCTTAGACACTGCGCTATTGCAAAAAATAATAATGTCAGTGTAGCCTATTTTTTAGCTATCATAGAATCATAGAATACTTAGGATTGGAAAGGACCTTAAGATCATCTAGTTCCAACTCCCCCTGCCATAAGCAGGAAACCCTCACACTAAGCCATGCCATGCAAGGCTTTGTCCAGCCTGGCCTTAAACGCTGCCAGGGATGAAGCATTCACAACCTCCGTGGGCAACCCATTCCAGTGCCTCACCACCCTAACAGTAAAGCACTTCTTTCTTATATCCAATCTAAACCTCTCCTGTTTAAGTTTGAGCCCGTTACCCCTTGTGCTGTCACTACAGCCCCCGATGAAGAGTCCCTCCCTAGCATCCGTGTAGGCCCCCTTCAGATACTGGAAGGCTGCTATGAGTCCTCCACAGAAGTCCTTCTCCAGACTGAACAGCCCCAACTTTCTCAGCCTGTCTTCGTATGGGAGATGCTCCAGTCCCCTGATCATCCTGGTGGCCCTCCTCTGGACTTGTTCCAACAGTTCCATGTCCTTTTTATGTTGAGGACACCAGAACTGCACACAATACTCCAGGTGAGGTCTCATGAGAGCAGAGTAGACGGGCAGGATCAACTTTAATGACATTGATAAGTTGAACTGTCTACACAGACTGCCACTGAACACTACCACCTTCATCTGCACATCACACGGATTGCTGTTTATATTGCCATGAGGAGTCAGAGTCCAGTAAAACGTGAAGCAAAACTCATGATGCCAAACTGTCTATTCATAACAGACAACAGAACCATGTAATAAAGGCAAACTTTTGCAAATATTCTACTCATGTTACTATGGAAACCTAAGACACAATTCTCTTTTTCTTTTCAGACAGTCCATTTTCATCTGCTACAAAATCATATTTTAAAGTCACAGAACCACATCATCATTATGCTGGAAAAGATGAGACCTTTAAGATCATCAAGTCCAACCATTAACCTAACATTGTCAAGTCCACCATTAAACCAAGTCCTTCAGGAAGATCCAAAATCTTTTGTAAGCTGGAAGGAGCAAAGTAACAGTTCTGATTTCCTTTTCCAAAAAACATCACAGTTGGAAACAAGTTTCACCCTCCAGCCAGGTAAAGGAGAATTAAAAACTCAAGAGTACAAATTCAGCAAACTTTGCCTAAAGATTTTTGGCAAATACTTCAAATAAAGATTTATGTCATGCCCAACCCAAACGATTTAAAAAATATAAAAGAAAGGAGGAAAAATATATGGCACATGGTTTGCAAATGGAGGAAAAACTTTAATGTGATTTGGGAAGAACATGCAGAAATTGGGATTCTGCCTCTTCATTGTGTCAAACAAAAATCTCTAGCTGTTTTGAGTGATTTTCAATTGATCTCTCTGATAAAATAAATAGCAATTAGTACTAAAAGGTATGGAGAGAAAATAATGGAACGTTATAGGGTGGATGTTCTGTTTTGCAAGATTTAATTCAACTGATACTTTAAATGTCAAATAGGAAACTAACTACACTAAGATCCAAAATTATAAGATACTAGGCATGTCCATTGACCAATAAGAATGTATATGTGAATACATTGTGTTCTAAGGTTTGTACCACCAGCTGATCAATTAAGTCATCCTTAGACACTTACAAAATGGAAATCTTTCTCTCACCTTGCCTTGCTCTTGTTTCAGCCTCCTATGTCTGCTCTGACTTTCTGTGTTTAGAAAGGCTTTGCCCACGGCAGAATCAGGAGAAAGTGCTGGTGCAATCTACCCACTGTATCTGAACGTCAGAAATGGATGAGCAGTGGCAAGGCATGAGTAACACACAGCATCCATGTGATGGACAGCGTGTGATGACCACACTCAGCATCCTAAACTGAAGACTGTCAGTAACAAGCTTCAAAAGTAAGAAAAACTATAATAGTGGTAACTGGATTCCTTGGAACAGGCAATTTTGGATATTTAAATTAAAACACCAGATCTGGTTTTGCCTCCTCTCTGTATACAGTACTGTAATCATTTCAGAGAAACATCCCATGCCTTTTGTTGCTGACTTCTTAAGAAATAGCATGACTGAATATGATGTTCCTTTCTCCCTCAAACAATTCCTCTTGAATTTTTAATGCTTCATGATTTTCTTGCCGTCTTTGTAGAGAACAGTATTTTTCCATAAACACTCACTTTAATATTAAATTTCACAACGTTAAAAAGACAGTGAGGCAATGGTATAATTACACACCTAAAACTGAAAATCAAGTCTACAGAATACAGGATGGGGAATAAAAGTAGCTGATAGACAGTAGTTTTTATGATAGCCTTTTTTGTGATTTTTTTTTTTTTTTTAATAATTTACAAGTTGGGCAAAAATTTCTTAGGAACTTCTTTAAAAAGAAGAAAATTCATTACATAATTATGCAGCAATATTAGCACAGAAATTACTGCATTTCAGTTTTACAAGGTATTGTCTCTAACAGTGGCATGAATCTACCTCACTACCTTTGCTCCTATTATTAGATAGTACACTCAAACATATTATGGTGAATCTGAAATGAGGCAGAAAGTTTAAATGCTGCAACGAACAATGAAATAGACAAAAACATAAGACTCTAAAATCTTATTAGCTGTTATTTAATTTTTTTGCCTTTTTATTTTTGTACCTGTCTTAAGACATGAAAATACTTAAAGCTCTACTACTTGTCTGCTGTAAGAGCAGCCACAGTTTACCACATATACCAGCTTTTGAAGAGCATGTCCTGATCCTCACATAGGAAGGAGCCATAACTGCTTTCCATCTGAAGGAAATAGGCATTTACTAGATAAAAAAAAAATTACACCTAAATATGGATAACCAGAGTAGCCACAGTGAGCACTGGAAATCAGAGGGCCTTGCTGGACCTGCTGCGAGCATCAATCAGTACATTGGGAAAACGTTCACCAGAGAGGTGGATTGGTGGGAACTCAAACATCCTGAGGGGTCCTGCTGCCCATCAGCTCCTTTCTTCAATATTTTTAGAAAAGAGTCTGCATCCCATGTGAAATTGTGCTGACATACAAACAGGGATCTGCACGTGCTGCCAA
>JBCJKH010031418.1:1597-17211 GCA_039877255.1 Loriculus beryllinus
GCCCCATCCCTGGCAGTGTTCAAGGCCAGGTTGGACAGGGCTTTGAGCAACCTGGTCTAGTGGAAGGTGTCCCTGCCTGTGGCAGGGAGTTGGAGGTAGATGATCTCTAAGGTCCTTTCCAGCACAAACCATTATATGATTTTGTGATCTGGTTGTCTATTTCTGCTTTCATTCTGCTAGAAACCTTTTTTGTTCTGATGTTTATAATTGGGAAGACCTGTTCCTTAGCATCCTTTATCTTCCATTTTTAGTGCCTTTATCCCACATGCTCCTTGGAATCTTTCACTTAAAGTGCCCTGTAAGTTTTTCAGGGGAAAGATCAAGGGAGAATTCTGTCCCTGTGAAATGAATGATTCAGAATTCATTGATTTGTGTGGAATGAGAATATCGCTATTGGTTCACCAGTACCAAGGAAATGTTGTGACAGTTGGACATGTCTGTGAACGACTTTTTCTTATCCAGTGCTTTTCCTGAGATCTAGTAGGAGTGTGTTCCTTTGCTTATTTGCCCAGTACATGTTTTATGTAGATTATAATGAGGGCTTAGGTACCTTAGAAGTAGTTGAGGCGAGCTGGAAAACAGGCTGTTTCCAGTAGAGGGCCAAGCTTGCTGCTAATGCCTAATAAAAATAAGAGAGTAGGGTTTCCTTTAGACTTGTGAATTTTATTTACTCAGCATAGTATTAGAATGTAAAATCTTATGGACGTGCATGAAATTAAGTAATGTATTCCTTTGTTGGTTTTGTTTCAGAGTTTGCAATTAACAACAAGTGCCATTTCCAGCCTCTTACTAGGTAAATGCTTCATGTTTTATTAGAACAATTTGGTTCCTGACATGAACTTTAGGTCCATTAATCCTGTAATATAGTGAATATGATTGGAAAAATACAGGATGTAAATATGTTCTTCATTATGCACTTAAATGCCAACCAGATTTATAATATGCATTCTAAAACATGGTAGTCAGAATCTACTAAGCAGCTATCAAATTATTGACAAGGTTCATCTGCTATTGGTTTATTTTGGGGTTAAGAACAAAAAGACTTCAGTAATTTTAACTGTTCGACATCATACTTTGATGTCTATCACATCTTGCTGGACATAGCTTAAATAGATAGGGCTAGTGGCTTTATTACCTTCAGCTCAGTACTTTTCATTGAATCCAGAAACAAGACAAAGAATATAGGAAGCATTCTTCAGTAAGTCTTACGGAATAAAAAGACTCCTCAGTTATCCAAATGGTTAAATTTGTACTTTGGAAATAATAATGATATTAATAATGGAGTTCATGAAGCAGTAAATCCAAGCTCTTCTTTTTTTCCATATTTATTTATTTTTTTTAATTTGGCACTGCTTTTTCTTCCGAAATGTAACCTAAGAGTTGCTTAGATCACTTAAGAAGTGGGAAAGAATAAGATCCTATTGATACCATAGCATGTACTACAAGAATCTTAGAACTGATGATCATAATGTTCTCAGTGACCATACATTCAGTTAATTAGTTGATGCTACTCAGTAGGGTAAAATTGACCTCCAAACTGGAAAGTATGCTCTAGTGACTAGCCTGTGTATCTTACCTGTAGCTCATCTGTGGGAGCATGCATGTGGAAAGGAAACTTGAAATCTTTGAATACAGTTTTATTTTTCCCATGAAGTATTTTTCTCTTGGATTGTCAAGGTATTAGACTTCTGCTGGAAATTTGTGAAGGGTAGAATATTGATTAAGGCCTTCACTATCTGTGATATTTCAAAGGTTTTTGAGGTTTGTAATTCCAGAAATGGAACCGCTGTGTACTGTAGAGTATTACCATGTTTATATTGAAAATCAGGATGTTTTGTTTTGTTTTCTATGAAGTTTAACTTTCTTCCCTATGGAGTTTTTCCTGATGATATTTTAGTGTGTTGACTTCTCAGTTAGACAGACTTCCAATGCATTTGTGTAGTGAAAGGACAGTCCCTTTATAAAGAGACATTCTTTTGAGACCACCTAATTAATGCTTACTTAATTATCTAATAATGCTGCAAAATTTTGGTATTGTATTAGTGTGCTGCAATATTACTTCCTTTTTCTTCTTAAAGACGGCATAGCAGAAATTTCAGTTCTTCAATAATAGCATTTGTAAGACTATGTCAAGTTCCACAGCACTGACAACTGAGCGTTAGAAGATGCAGTGAAAGACAATTTTATAGCCTTACTTTGTCTTTTTCTTATGTTTCAGAGCTTTCCTTTAGGAATGAGATCATTGCTACCACAGCACAGAGATGCTAATGTGGAAAAAAAGCAGAGCAACCACTGTAGTTGATGGAAACTGGTGGCAGAAATTAGGCAGAGAAATAGGGAGAAAACCTCTCTTTCGTGGAAAGCAGACAACTTTCAAAGAAAGTGTCACTGAGTAAAAGGCAAAAAAAAAAAAAAAAGAAGCTAAACAAAATATCAGTGTAGAAGCTTTCAAGCAGCCATAGAAAACAGTACCAAATTCACTGGTATGGGATTTTGGGGTGCAGTTTTTATTGGGTCTGGCAAAACATGTTTTGATCTGTTTGCAATGAGACTTCATGGAAATACACTAACAGCCTGTGCACAGATTCAGAAAACATTCCTGTATTTGAAGTGGTTTAGCAAAATTCATTTATCCATTAAATCAAGAATTGTGTTTAGGCTGCAGGACTTGATGGCCCACATAATGTGCACTGGACTACTAGCAGTCATATGTAAACTGTCTAATCACTCTCAGCTGTGTTATAACAAATAACTGGATACTTAATATCTCCCAGCAGTGGTACCTGTATCTGTAACAGTAGTAGCCATTCCTCTTAACAGTTCTTTAAAAAGAGATCCCAAAGAAAAAATTGTTTGATTTTCTTTATTTTTCTTTCCTGCTACTTTTAAGAAGCTGCTGTTACAGCTTAGCTGCCTGTTGTCCATGTTGCATTGTTT
Source organism: Loriculus beryllinus (assembly GCA_039877255.1). Classification (NCBI taxonomy): domain Eukaryota; kingdom Metazoa; phylum Chordata; class Aves; order Psittaciformes; family Psittacidae; genus Loriculus; species Loriculus beryllinus. The sequence goes on from JBCJKH010031418.1 coordinate 4,535, forward strand.
TCTTTGAACAAAAGCTAGTCCTCTTTTGGCAAGTACTTTGCCATTAGAATAACTGTCAGTAGGGAGAGATGTACTTCTCTGTGGATACAGTGATGATTTTAACAGGTCACTGATGAAGTGAAGGACATTCCAGAAACATTCCTGGATACAGAGGCCGTTGCTGTGAACTGTGTATTGTGAATCCCAAACACTGTACAGTGGGCAACTCTGGTCTACTGTGTTGACTTTCATATTGGTTTAAAGACCAGTAAACTTTTTTGCAGTCGTATTTGACATTGCTTCTTGTTCACTGTGTGTGATGCAAAAGCGATGGGGAAAAAAAATACACCCTGTGTTCTCTAGAAAGATTTTCTGTTTTTGTAATGTAACCTGATCTACTGGAATTCTACAGCTATTGAACCCATATCTGCTCAAATGTATTACAAGACCTGGGAAAGTACCCTGATGGTAGGGTTGCGGTTCTAGATAATATAGCTGTGCAGCCCTCTCAAAAACATAAAGGACATACTGATGTGACAAATGGTGAATAGCTGAAGCAAAGCTGTAATGAGATCACTTGAAAACTATCATTATGTGCACATTCATTTTAACTCTAATATGAAATGAGAAATCTTTTTTCTTTTTTTTTTTTCCACAACAGCCATGTCTGAGCAGATGCAATGATTTTGGTGTGCTATAGTTAGTCCAGTAATTAGCTGATGATTGCTTGGCAAAGAAGCCAACAAATCAAGAATATAAAGAGTACAGTGACTCATCTGAGAACATTTGCTATGTTATATTTGCTTGTTAATTTTTGGTTATATGATTGCTGTTTGAATTATTTAGGGTTTTATAATTACAGAAAGGAAATAAGTGTAAGAGCTAGTTTTCAAAGGAAAAGTCTTTTTTTGGGTTCACGCAGAGATGATGTTTCTCTTTTCCATTCAGAATAAAGGCCATGAAACCAAAATAGGAATGAAAAAGCTGCAATAATGTTACTGTGAAGTTGCAGGTGATAGCAGATTGTTGATTAAAGCATTTAATTAGGGCCCTTACATTCACCTAAGTCCAGCTTCAGCTTTGTAATATAAAACAGGTGCTGCTAGGTATTAAATGCCAACATCTTCCAGAACATGATCATCTCCTCTTGGTCTCATGAGCTGAGCCAAACCTGTGATGGGCTTAGTAAGACACAGGTCTGCTCAACAAAGAACCTTATACTTCCTTAACTTCATGGCTGTGTAACATTTCATAGGCTAAAGCTGGCATGTGAGGAGAAGTCTCAAGTGAATGGCACTTTCTTCCTTTTGATTTTCTTCACTCTGTTTGGTTCTAATGGCCAGCATGAGTGTGATATATTGTATTTGTAGACTCCTAGGCTCCCTTAGAACTTGTGGCAAAAGCTCACAATTATTTTTGTACTAGATGTTGTTATGCTAAACTGAATATGGTGGTTATATGGACTTGAAAAGTTGAAGTTTTCAGTAAGAGAATGAAGTTCCTTTACTCACATTTGTGTCTTTGAAGATCTTTCTGCTTAACTACTTGAACTTCACTAAACCTGGTAGGTTTTTTGCATTTTAACTGCATTTCCTACCAAAAGAGGGATGAATAAAAATAAATGAGCTTTCCTGTGTTTTTTTTTTTCCATTATTAAGTCTTTGCTGTAAAGTGACAATCCATATATGCATAAGTATTTGTGCAAAAGCAGTGCACCTATATTTTTATAAATGCCCCTTAAGCTTCCTTGCTGTTTGTTATTTGGGTAGGATGCTTTGCAAGAGGATAGTCCTTTGAACCTTGAGTATGTACTCTGGTCCATGCCTCTTGGGATCTTTTATTGTAGCTCTGATCTTGAAGTAAGGTATATGCAAGGGATTTTGTAGGTTTGTAATAAATTCCACTGAATTCAGGAACCACTTGTAAGACTAAGACCAAACTGCTTTGATCAGGAAGTCCAAAAGAACATAAATGAAGGTGGGGAAAGGTGATGCTGGTGTAACAGCGCAAAATGTAGCAGCAAGAGGAAAGAACAGTGAAGGCAGTTTTATTGTGAAATGGAGATCAGCTGATTAGTTTCATGTGTGGGATTATTTCTTAAAACATTTGTTTATAGAATTAAATATAAGTTCCTTACTTGAAACTATTGTGGTTGTGTATGGTTATGCATGTGTGACAGAGGATAGCAATGTATACATTAAAAAACAATCAGTTCAAAATATCAGGGGATTAACGGGAGAAGCACCTTTTCATTGACATTAATAGCACCTAAACTGTGTGTCCCTGACTTAATTAGTGTCAAAGTTATTAATCTCTCATCATATTAATCTTCTATTTATTGCAGTTTGCTGCAATACAGTCCTTGACATTGTTTCAGTTTTAGATGCTGATGACAAAGTTTGTGCATCTTATAAATTGCATGCAATGTATAGAACTCTTATTAATTGGTGGTGGAAGTTACAATCCATATTTTAAATAAGTAGCATAATACAACCATTCAGAACTACACCACAAAAAAGAGAGGGTTTTAATGGACTCCATATGTCTGCTTTTAGAACTGTTTGAGTAAAACTTTGCTATACCACATAATGGTAAACCATCAGTGCTATAATGTCCTTGGGGTCTTTTAAGAACCTACTTTATAGACACTCTTCTGAGAAAGATTAATTCATTAATGGATTCAAGCCAACAGTATTATGGTTTATACTGTTGCAATAATCAGGCATCAGTGTTGGTTGCATTGTCCCTTTAAATTCCTGAAAACTGAAATGCAATATCCCTACTCTTGAGGAAAAACTGATTTTGAACAAGCAGCAGCTTTTCAAGTACGTCACTTGCATTTTAGAACAATTGTTTTAATGCATACCTTAGCTTATGCCCTTTCAGAATAAAGACTAAAAGAGCAGATGTATATAGGAAAACGTGGATATGAGATGCAGTCTTCCTGCATCAGGGATAATTTTTTTATACAGGAATGTTAATAACTAGTCCTTAGAAATTGTTTCATTGCTAAACATTTCGATAAAGCAGCTCTATGTATAATTTTTAAGAAACTGTAAAGCTTGGGTACTAATGAGTAGTTAACCAGCTTAGGGCCACATTATGTTAGTGATCTGATACCTGCCTCATCCTTTGCCTGCTCACCCCAAAACAGCACTTACACTTGGGAGTAGTTCCCAGCCCATGACCCTACAAGTGTGCTGCCTGGCCTAGCCACTCCTTTTGTAGTGAGAATCAGATCACTGGATTCTGTATCAGCAGTCCTGTGGAAAGCATGTTAAAGTCCTTAGCAATCCTTCCTTTGCTTTTGCCTCTTAGGCATTGGCTGGTGAGGAACGTGAATACCTTCACTGTGTCAGTGGATGCGCTGCTTCACCATTTAGACCAGGCTGGGTCTGCTGCTTCAGGGATCAAAGCCATAGAGTGTTGCATGACACTGCAAGGGGGGACAGAAGCTCTTGATGGACCCTGAAATGGGAATTCTGGACATTTGCGTAACAGTGCACTAATGTGACAAGCATGTTTTGGTAGAACGCAAAAGCCATGGTTCTATTAAAAGGGTACAGGTAGGAATCTAATCTATTTTTTCATTAGACGTCTTAAAATGACTTGTGCTTTTCAGAAAAGTGTGTGTGTTTGTGTTTAAGCATGTGAGCACATATAGGGAAATTACTGCATACTGCTGAAGTTCTCGCTATATTCTATCTAGGTGTCAAAAATTAAAAAAATTTAAAAAAGCATGTTAAAATGGTCTTTTCCAAGACTTTTTTGAAAACCTAATAAATTTTAACCTATTACTTTCTTTTTTTTAATATTGAATTAGTAATTGAATGAGCTGTTTAGATTTGCTTAAAAATTTGGACTGACTTTGAAAAGAGCTGTTTTACTACTTGTAGATGACTCCCTCAAAGTCACATTCAGAGCAGTTAGTCTGTCTGTTCAAAGGAACAGACCCACATTCAGGTAGATCTCCTATATCCATAGTCCACAAGGATAGTCGCGCTTCATGTCGGGATTGTTGCAAGTGTCTAAGTGGGGTGGGCTGACCTTGGTTGGCTCACTCCCCCTTACCAACAAGATGGGGAGAAATAAGATGAAAAATCTCATGGGTTGAGATAAACACAGGGATATCCCTTACCAACCTAAATGTTCTTTTGCTATATGGGTGTAGCAGCAGTGGGATCCATTTTTAACTACTACAGAGACAGAAGGCATATGGACCATCATCTTGAATGGTATCACAGCATCACCTTATGATAATGAAGTAAAACAGTTTCCTCAAAACTTATTGGAGTTACTGATATTTCTGTATAGCAAGGGAGATAAAGCACAAAATTAAGCTTTTTGTGGTCTGTGAAAGAAGTTCATGGATTTCAAGACTGTATACAAACTTGACTACAAACTTGGACAGATGCCACTGCTTCTGTCAGTCCTTTGAAGTTTGTTTTTGTTTTTACCTTGAGTAGAAAGAAATCCCATTGTTTGCCTTTTGAAATTTATCACAGGAATCTAGGACCTGGGTATTTGGGATCCCATTCTTGCACATCTTCAGTATTGGCAATGCCACCTTTCGGAGGCTCTGCATTTCAACAGGAAACCAAATTGTGGCTGGAAGGAAGGGAATCATAACTGCCAGAGAAGGAAAGGAGAGCTTTTAACTCATGGTAGCTGATTTTTAAATCCTCATTTCAGCTTTCTTAAAAGGCTGATGATTAATTAATTTAGTTGCTTGTCAGCCCACATTTTTTGATAAAGAGGTAGTTACTGTAGAAACAAACATTTGTACATTATTTCAGATGCTGGGTTTTAATACATGCTTGCAGTTACCTTCTGCACATATGTAATACATTCTAGCTTTTTATAAGGCTGTTGGTTACAAATAGCTTTGAAATAACTACCATGCCTTCCAGCTATAAAATACCATAATAATTATTCATTATATCACCATCATTTTTACTATGCTAAAAAGGATTCCTCCATACCCCCTCCCACAGCAGAATAATATTGTAGAAGGGATTTCATTTGCCCAAATTAGTTCAGGATTTTTCAACACTGCAATACAACTATATCATCTTTGTTTTAGGGGAAACTGAATGTAGTAAGACAGCAGTTCCATGAAACTTCAGTAATTGGATTCATGTTTAAATAATGTGTGGGCAAAAAAACCCTTCAGCTTCCTAGCTTAATTCTTTTTATTATCTGCATGTAATCTGAGTAGGTTCTAACTAGAAGTTCTCTAAGAATTAGGCTAGCTGGCTTTATAGCTATAATTTAGGCATAGTTATACATACCTCTGACAATTCCCACTTCCTGTTATATATTCAGAACTTAAAAGACAAGGATGTTGAGATGGTAATTTGTTTCTGAAAATGAAGTCTGATTCTTTTAACCCCAAATTGTAAAAGTATTTCTGAAGCTTAAGGCCATTTATTTGTGTTTTTGTTTTGTTTTTTTCTCTTTTACATTTAAGACTACCAGAAGGTCTGCCTTTAACTCAATTTCAATGTGGTATATGCTGCTATAATGTCCAACTGCTTAAACATTTAGGCTTCAAAATGCATTCATTTAAACTGCTTTGGTTCCAGAGCATCAGGGTTAGATACTTGTGCATTCACTTCTTAAATAGAGTGAAAGCATATTGTGTCATACAAGATATTTTTTTTTCTTCATTATCTGATCCTTATGCATTTGAACTTGGGCTTCTGTGACAAAGACACAGTTGTTTGTGTGCTGATTGAATTTAACAAGAAGCTGGTGTTCTGTAAGTACGAGTGCCTCATTTCCTATAACATAACAGTACAGTAATGCTAAATGTAGATATGGAAAAAAAAAAAAATCCAAACAACCCAGAAAATCCTCTTAAATCTCTCAGAGCTGGAAATTCAACCACTGAAAGGTAATTGTACTGAAATTTAAGCCACAAGTCACTTTCTTACATGATTAAGGAGTTTTAAACGGAATCAATAAACTGCAATAGAATGAGTCTTTCAGAGGCAACTTCAAGGAGGTGGTATGAATTTATGTGCATTGAGTGACTGTAGTTCCCAGCCAAATGTACAGCAAAAAGATATTTTCAAGCTTTTTGTGAAATAATAGGTAAATTAACCTTCATTTTACTAAAGCTTCTTAATTCTTTCTGTTACCTATTTATGTAAATGATACATTTTTTGGAGCTACTGCGTAGTAAACAGGTACTACTGACAAGCATCTGTCTGCCTACCCCAGAAGTGTAGGACCCTTGCATCATGCTGATTGTTACAGCAAATAGTGCACTAGAATGTCCTAGATTAAAGTTTAGAGTTTTAGCCATCCGAAGGCTAGATTTAGTCTGACCTAGCTGTTAGTGAAAAGGGATTGAGCATCTCAGCAGGGATGCTCAGCCCACTTAGCTTTTAGGTTCTTCTGTAGTCAGTGGAAGAGGATGAACATCTTCAGAGAGTAATTTATCTTATCCCAAGGGGCTAACCTAAGAGTGACTCCTTAATGTTTTAGCTGGTTGAAGTTAGTTGAGGTGAATTTCAGCCCTAGCTTGCTAAATATTTTATTTAGCACTGTATTTAGCACTGGGCTGTATTTGTTTATGACTTGAGAATGATCCAGGATGTCTGTGGTGGAAATTAAAACACACTTGTTATGTACTTAGTAAAGCAGAGCGTTTGCTTTAATGTAGTTGAGTAAAACCACATTTTGAATTGCAAATCTGTGAAAAGAAATACCTTTGTCAAGACTCGGAATCCCTGCAGGTGAGCTTCAGTCTGGGAAGTTCTGGTGGAGCCTCAAGACTGAAGTTTCAGTGAATTTTGTTTGAAACATCATTCCATTATGGAATGATAGTGGGGTGGTTTATAGTAGAAAAATGCTTTTTAGATGACACTTAGAAGAATTATGAAAAATATTTCACATTTTACAACCTGCACAGGTCCTTTCCTGTTCCTTATTCCTATATGTTCAAAACCTTCATAAAAATAGATTGGAATCAACACATCCAGCAAACCTTCATGTGCACAAAGCTATCACAGTTCTTATGGGTGACGTACTTTTGCTCACAAGTGTCAATGAGCTGATGGAAATACCAAATAAGGAAATCTGCTTGTCTCTAATTCTGCTAAAGCAGCTTAAAAGTTCAAACTTTTTCTGCAGTAGTGTTTGTGAAGAATCTTGCCATGGTACTTTGTGTCTTAGGATTGCCTAGAAAGCAATTTAGGATGTTCTGCCAAGCTCCTAATCTTTGTGTGTTCACTTGAATAGCAATATTAAACTCGCTGTAGTATTCTGTATGTGTAAATGGGTTATTGTTTTCCTCTGTTTCCTGTCTGGCTCTGTATAGTTGCCATCCTGGGCTTTCCTTTTTTTTGTTTGGTGGGGTGGTGGAGCAGTGGTTTGCCTCTTAAATTGTTTTGCCTTTTGGCTCTGGTGCTTGACTGGCTTCTGCCTTCTGTTTAGTTCCTAAATATTTTTGTCTTTGCATTGTAGTTACTGATCTTTATCTTTAATATTTATGTTTGTGGTGATGTGTTTGTTTTAGATTTTCCACAGCATGCTACCATTTGTTCTTTGTATCATCTCATGCTCACTTACTGACTTGGAGAGCAAAGAGAAGAAAGAAAAAAAAACTAGAACGGAAAAAGTAGATGTACTTTTTTCCCCAACATTTGTAGTGAATACAAAATACACTGTGAAAAACACAGTTGTTTCAACAGACTCTTGAAGCTGAGTCCTGGGTGAAGTTTATGGTTTCAATGAGGCTCAAGGGAACATGCATTTTCTGCCAACTCTAAAAAGACTTGAAAATGTGTTGAAATCTTATATGTATTGTATTTGTTTTGTCTGTGTAGGCAAGTGCTTCTGTGTGGCCCTGCTTTTCTTGATATTTGCTACAGCTGACCTTGTAGGTGGGGTTTATGTCTCCGGTGTTGATCAAAGGGAGTTTGTAAAGTGCTTTTTAAAAGTGCTTTAAGAGTTGGTCTGACTCATGTTTCATGGGTTTGAGGGATTTATTGAAAATATGTTCAGCAAATTAATTCTTATTTCTACAGGAAGTCTGAATTCAGTTTCTTGACTGTTGAATCGTATTTTTCCCTTCCTACTACAAAAAAAAAAAAATAAAATAGGGGTTTCTTATCATAATTATGTCTTATCTAAGTAGAAAATGGAATTCCCATTTTATGCTCTGATGCCTTATAAGTAAGTAAGTTTTCTCATGGTAAAGTTACTGGCTACATGCAGGTGAAAATACTTGCATGCACCTAAGGTAGGATTTTTAGAGTGGTAGGCATGGTCTTGCAATGTCTAACACCTCATTAGTCAGTATTTTGTTCATGTTTTTCCCTTTTTTCCTCCTCTAAGTCTCATTTATTCCAGTTCCACAAATGCCTATTATTACTGTTAGACCAGCTGGGGACAGGTTAGGGTATTCTGCTGTGCTGCTTCAGTTGGCAAGGAGAGAACAGGTACCTGTTATTTAATGTCAAGTGGAAGAATAGTACTTGATCTCTGTATCTCATGGATATGGCTTGATTGACTGATTTATTGTCGCAAGTGTGCTTGTTTAGTACCGTGTATTGTCTAGACTCTGTCATTTCAATTTGAAAGTTACTTTCCATACTCATATTTCCAAATTCAAATTTGAACAGATGTAACTGACTTTAACTGTCTAGTCAAATAGGCTGGTTTCAAGACCACCTGAAGTAAGGAGTATCAGCATACTTTCTATTTTGACAAGGGTGCAACTGTTTTTATACAATTGCTTAATGCAGTTGATTAAGCTAGTAATGGATTCCTATTGCTTCAAGTGGAGCTGAGCAGAATTCAGCCTCATCTCTCCATGATGGTGTCACCTTCAGAAAGGTTCTGTTACGTCTATGAAAATGCTCTGCACAGGAAGTATGTAAAGATGGGACATCTCACAAGAACATACTTGAAAGTGCACCAGGGAGATCTCACAAGAACGTACTTGAAACTGCACCACATTTGTAAGCAGATGTTATTTTGCGGTTTATGAAGATTAACTTACTTTTTTTCCTCCAGCTGTATGCCAGAATCTTACATTTGCGTACTTTTTGGATGCAGTCAGAAGTTGATGTATCAGTTGAGCAAACCCCAGTCTGTTCTCTCATGTATTTGTGCCTAGTGTTGCCAAAGATGCTTAGATACACTTGGATGAGCTTTTCCACTTTTGTATGCATTTTTATTTGTTTTGACACATGATATTTTGAGATCACATCTGTCTGCAAGAGTAGGGCCAGAAGGAGATGAGACTAATTCTCAGTTTAAGCAGTTCAGAGATAAACTGATACAGTAATTGTTCTTAGAATGTCCAAACTGCTTTGTTGCTAAAATCATATAGTTACCTTTCTCCTTATTTTAATAAATGCATTTTTATTTAATCAGCATCTCTATTTGAGAGAGGGAAATTCGAGAAGTGGTTTTGGGGATTGCAGTGGGAGTCAATGTCAGTCTGGCTTCTTTTGGTTTCTGTTTTTTTTTGGTTTGGGTTTTTTTTTTTGCCTTCAGTCTTACTGAGTCATGGTCGCTTCTTGTCTTAGAAGAATACTTCTCTGATAGCAAATGGTGGAGCCACTCACAGAGATTGCACGTGTGTGTACGTAAGCTTTCCTTTCTGGGCATTGTTTTCTGAAATCTGTATTCCTGCTTCTAAGGACAAGTACTTTTCCTCATACTTTCTTGAATTGCAGTGTCTAAATGTTCCTACCAGTAAGTGGAGAATGATTAAAAAAAGGCAGTTTGACCCGATGATAACTCATCTTTAGGAAAAGTGACCTTCTCAGAGGTTTATCAGAATATCTAACTTCATTTTTCCTGATCTAAATCCTACTTCAGCATATCGATCAGTTTCTGTTGCCTGGACAATGTATGCAGAAAAGGGCATTTGAAGGGAGATTTTCTGAGCTGCAGGAACCTTTGAGGAAAAGCTGATGAATGGGCAGAGATGTTGCAGCTTCTCAGCAGGCCGCCAGTTAACATTTCTGCCCCCAAAGGAGCCTGGAAATTCCTTGCCTTTCCAGCTGAGTGCTTCCACAGGAATCTTCCTTACAGGGATGAAAAACCTCCAAGCCCTAAGTGTGATATGTCCCTTTCATGTACATCAAACTGATGATTCCTACTGCCAAGCAAGAGGAAAGGTTTGGGATTAGTGCATTTGCAGTTAACAGTTTTAGCCTTTCTGATCTGGTTCCAAACCAGGGTTTGGGTTTTTCATGGTTTGGTTTTTTTTTTTTTTTTTTTTTTTGGTATTCTATTTTGAAGACTTTACAGGTAACATACCACAGGAGATCTGATGGGTAGACTCTTATTTAGTCTAAGGTCGTAACCACTGGGAATGTGAACTAGAAGTCCATTTTGGGTTTCTTCTTGGGAGACAGCAGCAGCAGAAGCTCAGGGTAGCCCTGAGCTGTGCTGGAAGCCATCCTCTTCCGCTCCCATCTCCTTTCCCCTTCTGGTCAACAGAGGCTTGCAGTTCTGCTGACTCTTCCTTCTTCCATGCTTGAAGAAAGCTGCAGCACTCAGGTTCCTCCAAGGCCATGACGTTGTGGGGCGGCAGATGCTCCCAGCCCAGCTGTGTGAGCAGCAGCTGGCTGTGCTATGCTGGCTGGTTTGCCTCCTCCTGGGAAAAGGCAGTGGGCCAGACTCTGCTTGTTAACTTCCAGCTGGATCTTACTAGTTAGTCTGTCCCAGAAGCATGCAGAACTGGCAGCTGACATCTAGGAGATAAGCATGGAACTGCAAACTGTTAGAGAATATAAGAAATTTGAAGCATCTCCTAAAGTATTGACTGGACTTTCATAGGATGCAGAATTCATCCAATAATCAGTTGTCAGTTTTACAACTGGGATATGTAGAACTTGGAATCAAGACAAATTTCTTTGCTAGCTTTACCTTGGTGTTTATTTTCCCTTCCTTTTCTCACAAGAGCTTTGTTCTACATCCACTCCTCTGTACACCACCGTCTCCAAGAACCTTTCCTTGAAGCCCAAGGAAGTGGTTTAACTTTGGATACAGACGCATGCATGCAGACATACACAAGTGTAACATCCCATTGTTAGAAAAGGAGCGTGACTTCCTGCACACAGCGGGATTGATGGGGGTGGAAATGGCACAGTTGCTAAAATGCAAACAGCAGAAAGGCAATCCCCAAAGTATATAAAATTCCTATAGTTCAAATGACTAAATCAGCTGAATGCTGCTTAATGTTCCAATGGTTCAGTACAGGCTAAATGTGAAACCTGCAGCCTTTCTGACAACCAAACTTGGGCTGTGGAGACAAGCAAAAAGAACGGAGGGTGGGTGGTAAAAGAAGATAGTAGGAATGTTTTAAGCATCTTGCCACTCAAAACTAATTGCCATTTTGCTGTCAAATAGAAATAAGGATGGGAAACCTAGATGAACATACAGAATTTCTGTGTTGGAATGCAACCTAGGCTTCCTTATTACTGTATCTCTGCTTCTGGTTGTTAATATGCATCTCATAAAGTGTATACAGTAAAGAACTGAAGAGCTGAAGTCAAACGCATCCTGGCCTGGAGCAAGGTTTCTTGTGGTACTTTTTCCTCTGATAAGAGGTGGAATAACATGAAAATGCTGTGAATGTAATGGACTGATTTTCCCTTTTGATTTTTTTTTTGTCTATTCTTCCCCCACATGTGTTCTTCCCCTGTAAAACTGTGTTGCACACAAATCTCCTTGCAAAGTTGTAGAAATTGCTTCTGTATGTTCTTTGTGTTCCTACATGCCCTCAGACCAGCCAAGCTTGTGGCCCTCTGGAATAAAAATTTGATGTGTGATCTCTCCAGTAACATAACACATATAGTTAGATACTTGGGCATATAAATACTTGATCATCTGGGTTAGTAACTGAGGTGTTCCTTATTCTCTGCACCTAATAAGAGAATCTAGGCCTTTCCATGGGGATCCATGCCATGCTAGGTGGATGTTCAAGTGCTGCAGGTGGTTCTGGTAGAACAGCATTTGTCTGAAAATTCCCTGTATGAGGAAATGAAAAGCACGAGCTGATGATGGTACAAAAAAGAGTTTTCTGATGGACCTGTTGAGGGCCTTATAGTTCTTTGTCCCTGCAGCAAACTCTAGTGATACCTCTGCCATCAGTAGGAGCAAAGCTCTGAGAAAGATCACATTTTTGTTTAGAGAGGAAAAAGGAGGTACCAGCTTGGTCACAATCAGCTGGATGAACTCAGACTTTAGCTGATTCATTACCAAGGCACTCCTTGCTTCCCCAGCAGCTATTTATGGGAAAGAAATCCATTCTTGAAAAAAAGTGATACTGAAAGTACCATCTTTTTATCTGGGATGCCTCCCGAGCCTTGTGGTGGTGCAGATTTCTAAGAGCACAACTTGGACTGAAAGAGTTATGACAAGTCTTTTGTTTCTCTCCTAATCACCACATTCTCCCAAAAGACTGCCCCAGTAAACACATATAGTTCCACGTTCCTTTTCTCTTGTATTTTTGAATATGATAAACTGTTTTACCCTGAGATAACCTTATGTGCCTACAAAAATTTATTTAGATGTCTATGTTCCTAAAAATAATACATGAATGAAGTGTTCCAAGCAGCAAACCGCAGCTTCCTAAGGTAGCAGTGGCTATAGTACAGTTTCTAGTTCAAAGATTTTGTTTTATAAGTGATATAACATTGCAGAGTCTGCATCCAGTTTTACAGCCT
>JBCJKH010031419.1:0-10074 GCA_039877255.1 Loriculus beryllinus
CTGAAGGGGGCCTATAGGGATGCTGGGGAGGGACTCTTCATTAGGGACTGTAGTGACAGGACAAGGGGTGATGGGTTAAAGGGGAGAACTCTCTAAACCCATGTGTTTATCCTTCCTGTCCTGTGCCAAATCAGCAAAACCTGCTCCATAACCACAGACACCTCACACAAGCCAGAGTTGGATGATTCCTGTCCCTCAGACTGATTCATTAAGGGTGCACAGCTCTAGAGAGATAAGAAGTCTCCTTGCTTCCCGGGCAACATTAGGGATGTTTAAATGACAAAGAGCAGAAGGGTTTGACTGACAGCATTGTCTATATCCCAAAAGGAAACACGCTCCCTTAATGAAGGTGGGTTTGAGCAACAAGTGACTGCCATGCAATGCATGGCACTTATTTCTTTTCAGAGGTGCTGCACGGGGCCTCCTTTCCTAATCTATTTATTGGGTCAAATCCTGGTATTCTTCACCGAAAACACCCAAAAGTCATTGGAAGTTCACATACAAACATGCCTGCCTTGCACTTCGAGCCAAACCAGTGACTCCATGATCCAAGTTATGTCTTTGATATGAACTGGGAGGTATCAGCTCTTAACGCTCAGCTGTGCTCTTAATTCCTTGGTACTGTCACCCCTCTTCAATGAGCGCTGGAAACAGCCAAGCAGTCATTTTATTTCTCTTTCTTTTCTCTCCTTTTAGGCTGATACCATCTAAAAATGAGTCACTTGTATGAGAACATCGAGCCAAACGTTATTGATGATGAACTGGTTCAGAAAGTTCTTGAAGAGGAGCTCACAGAGGACATAGAAAAGATTGTCAGAAGGGAAGGCTTTAACTTAAAGGATGTGAAGGAGTTACAGCTTAGTTTTAGAAGTGAGTATCAAAACATCAGAACAATAGAATCAAGCATGAATAGAATCCTGGCAATGAAACACTCATGATTAGCTTGGATTTGTTATGTGAAAAGCAACATTTGCACTTCCTTTTTCAGGCAGAGCTCTATGAGGTAGCTTCATTCGAGCAAGCTGGGTGTTTTGCTGGCGGGTAACATTAAAGCTGCTTAACCTGATGCTGTTATTGTCATCGCTGTTCTTATTTAACATTTATATTGTGGTGACACCTACAGGCCACAGGCCTGTTGGGCCCTTCTGTGGACAACTCCAACCCTGGGCAGGCTCTGCCATCGCTGGTGATGATGTGAGAGCTATTTGGTCGATGATGGTGATTACAGGCCAATTCAGTGGCTTCCTCCTGTCATTGGTAGCATTATCACAGCTTGCCTCCGACTGTCCAACCAGGCTTAAACTTGCATTCTAAAAAGGAAAAGGAAGAACAATTTGGCTCAATATTTGAGTGTTCTGGGGGTATGTAATTTGATGGGCAAAAATCTGCCTTTAATTATTCCTCCTGTGCTCCAGTGAAATCACGGTGTGTGTTAGTTGGGTTCCTTAGAGCAGGCTCCCTGATCCTGCATGTGTTCCTCTGCAAATACAGAATATAGAACTGTGTGAGTATTTCGTGCATGAAATTCCTTCCTTTAATCTGCACTAAACACTGACAGCAGCAAAGCAGTCACCAAAACTCTCCTGTGAAGCCATTGCGGAGGGAAGGAGAACCAGGAGTGGAAATATTCTGTATTTTGTTGGTCCCCGTGTTTTGCTGTAGTGCCTAACGACCTGCCCTTGTGATTCTGTTTTGGGAGCAAGCTAAATGCAGAGGTATTGATTAGCTCTAAACAGCAGCCTTCACAGAAAGAGTAGACCCCAACTTGTTCTCCTGCAATGAGAATCCCAGGAGCGCAGGAGTCATTTACACAAGCAGCTGCTGGCCACCTCTAACCTGCAAATGTAGAGAAAAGCAGAATCTCATCCCAAATCTCCCTCTTGGAACTGGAAAGGAAAATGAAGGTCAAGGTCTCCTAGTAGTGGATTCATAAAGCTGCTCCTGACTGCAGGGCTGTAGTCAGCATCCCCTCAGCGGCTCGTTGGCATCGCTGATGAGCAGTGTGCGCTGAGGCAGGACACTGAGGTTAACTGGGCTGCTTCACTGAAATCTCATCCAGCCAGTGGAGCTCTCAGCTCTCTAGAGCAGTCATCACATGCTCTTGTAATCTGCTGAAAATCATTTTGAAGGTAAGACTGGACATGTTTGCCTTGTGCAAGATAGCATGGCTGCTGCACTGAGAGCTGTCTCGCATGGAAAGCAATGCTCTTTGATTTATTTGGGGTGGTTTTCTATGGTTTTAGATATCCTGCAGATTGCTAATCTGTGGCAGTTTGAGAATCTGACTAAACTGCAGCTGGACAACAACATCATTGAGAAGATAGAAGGCCTGGAGAGTCTGGTTCACCTTGTATGGCTCGGTAAGACACAGGCAGACAAGGCTGGGTGCCTTCACACAGTGTGCGATAAAGCCAGGATGTCACATTCCTTCTCAAACACAACTGATAGGAGCTTTCCCAGGGAAGGCTGTCAGCTGTCTGTGTGTTTCCTCGTTTGACTGTCAAATGTCAAAATGCCTGAATATCAGAGCTGCAAAACAATCCTTCAAATGTTTCAAAACTGGGTTTAATACATTCAGGGTGGCAGGAACAGGAAGCTGAGGTTTTAAGCTTGTTCCCAGGGTTTGGAGGTGACTTTCAGGAATATTTATGGAAACATCTCTGTGGTTGAGAAGCCTGTGTGCTGTTTTCAAAGCTAATGCAGGCAATTCAAAGCCTAGAACTCACTATCTTTACCCCTCCATGCTGAAGGGCTTGTCATCATTGTTGTCCCAGGAAGTGCCCATCTTCATATTCTTATGTGACTGCTTTCAAACTCAGGACAGTGAGAGTGGCATCACACAGTGGTGCAGGTTTTGATGCTGGGCAGACTGGGGAGCTTGCTGCTACAGATGCATCACTTAAAGTGCTGTCTGGCTGTGGAAATATACCCTCAGCTGCCTTTGGGAACACCACGGAGGGCTGCAGCTCATAGGGACAACTTAAGATGTCCAGTAGGCTCTGTGGTTCACACTGCTCTGCTGCACAGTGACTGACTAACACACTGGTGAATCAACAGCTGATCACCACAACGCAAGCAAGGTGTTCTGAAGCACACTTACGTTGGTTTGCCCAAAGGCTGCAGTGCTTCAGCAGCTGCTGCATAAGTGTCTTATCCCTCCAAGGCCTGGGGTGATGCAGACACCTCATCAACCATCTTTGGACTCCTGAATAGCTCAGTACTGGCCTGGGGAGGAATACTGCCCCTATGACGAATGTGGGTGTTATAATAGATGTTCTGACAGGATAAGAGGAGATTTCCATGAGTGAAATAGCTCAAGTGAATAGACGCCTTTGCATGCCTCCAGGGTGATCGGTCCTATGGGAATGACCCTGACAGTGGGCACTGGAGTGGCAGGCAAGAGTATGCAAGAACCAAGGCAGGGAGGGTCAGATTTGTCACAGATTTGTCCCTTTTAGGGCATTTCCCCACCTCTTTTCTTGTATTTTGGGTTTCCCTGTAAGCTACAAATCACTTTCAGGTGGACTCTCTGTGGAATACCTTCAACTGTGGAAGGACATGTGCATGGACCGTTGCAAAGGGGAGATGTGAACAAATGATGGTTTAATGCAGGCTTTCCCATGGAACACTGAACACCCCTGAGGAAAATACTGCCCATCAACTCCTAATGCAAGAACCAGGCTAAATGCAAGGTCTGAATCAAGGCATTCTGCTAGCAATAACTGAACTTTCTCAACTCTTCCTCAGACTTATCCTTCAACAATATTGAAGTAATCGAGGGCCTGGATACCCTCGTCAGACTGCAGGACCTCAGCCTCTACAGTAACAGGATATCTAAGATCGAGAACATGGACACGTTGCAAGAGCTGCAGATCTTCTCCATAGGAAAGAATAACCTGACCACCCTGGAAGATGTGAGTGCTCCCTGGGTTTGTAAATGTTCCCTATCAAAGGATCACGTATTCTGAGGCTGACATTTGCCACTGTGTCTGAGCCCCTCCTTAGGAGAGGAAATTCTCCTTAGGTTTTCACTGCCTCTGTAGGGTAAGTTATGGTTTGGTAAGCTCTATTGGTGCTAAGTGCTTACTACAGCTATTTCTCTTTTAGATTATTGACTCTTGGGGGTCTGGTTCTGTTACTGCTATCAGCCATAGAAGAATTCCTATGGGATCCCATGAAAGCTAGAAAAGGAATAAGTAGCTACTGATGAGAAAAGGAGGGAGTGGAGACAAGGATGTATTTGGGGTTCTTTCAAGGTCGACTGACCAGTCTAAGGCCCATGATTTGTACCTACCCCATCTCCCTTCTCTCTACACCCAACGTTTATGTATTCACAATGTAAATTTAAGTATTTCCTTTCCTGAAAGGATTAGAAACTCCTAATTCAATGTGTTCTGTGTTTGGCAGCAGAGCACCATATGTATCGCAACATTAAGCTGACAGAGGGTAGATTTAAATTAGACATTAAGAAGTTCTCCCCTGTGAGGGTGCTGAGGCACTGGCACAGGGTGCCCAGAGAAGCTGTGGCTGCCCCATCCCTGGCAGTGTTCAAGGCCAGGATGGACACAGGAGCTTGGAGCAAGCTGCTCCAGTGGAAGGTGTCCCTGCTGGTGGCAAGGAGGTTGGAACTGGATGGGCTTTAAGGTCCCTTCCAACCCAAACCATTCTATGATTCTATAACTGTCTTAAGAATAGTTAATTTCAAGGCTGTGTGTTTCCCAGCAGTGGGATGAACATGATCTCTTTCCTCTTGGCACAGGTGGTCTATTTCAGGAGGTTTAAACACTTACGGACGCTGAACCTCGCTGGGAACCCTCTCTGTGACGACAAGCGGTACATGCTCTATGTTGTTGCTTATGTTCCCAACCTGGTGTATTTGGACTTCAAGCTCGTGAGAGACTCCACAGTAAGCATTCCTGCATTCCCTGCTTGTGAAATCCAGCAACAGCATCTTACAGAGCATTTGCTTTGTTGGTGTGCCAGCAATATCCTAGCACTGGGGGCAGGTTCCCTGCAGAATTGAGGCTCCCAGAAACATGCAGTGTTGATTCTGCCTCCACCTAACAGCTGTGAACCTGTAGGCCAAATTCTATCAAATCTGACAGGGAGGCAGAGGTGTCAGAGGCATGATGTCTTCACAGATTTTATGGAGATCAGCAGCTGTGTGTGGGAGGGGGGCCTGGTTAATGTTGCCACAGAGAGGCTGCAGCGTAAGCAGAAGCCTTCTTAGAGATCAGAAATATCTCAGAGGAAATCAGTCTTGAGACGTGGATACGGGGGGAAGAAGCCTTGGTGGTCCTGCTGCTCAGTGAGCAATTACAGAGTGGACTGACTCTGTATCCAGGCAAGGAGGTACCATCAAATGCACTTCCCACTCTTGATTCTGACAGTGCAGATGCACTGGTAACCTGTGGGGCTGCTTTTTGATCCCAGGGCTCAAAGGAACAAAGAAGGGGGTTTTGTGGGGGGTTTTAAGTAACCAAAGAACATGATTAATTGTGAATTTGCTTGGCACAGAGCAGGGGCTGTACTTGGAATATCTGTTACTCTTACCCTAGGACGGAAAGGGTTTTCCAGGTCACTGAGTCCAGTCCCTGCTCACACAGACAGTACGTCATAGACCTGCAGACTTAAATTTGTCAAGCTTCAGTTTCAAGCTAATGAGGTTCTTGCCCCTGCCGCTACTTTGCCATCCACTCCTCCAAAGAGCCTTCTCCTCCCTAGTAAATATATTAAACTCTCCAGCTGATCAAATCAGAGCTCAAATCCTGGAAGTCAAAACAGGGCTTCCTGCTAAAAAAGAGAAAAACAACCCAAAAGATGAGGGAATGGGGAGAGAAAAGTTTCCTGGGACTGAATCCACTCAGATGCACTGAGTGCAGAGTCAGAGGAACGTGGCAACAAAAGAAGCGATGAGGAATGGATTAGAAACTTCGTAAGCAGCTTAATTAAAAGCCCACAGAGAAATGGAGATGCACATGGCACTCAGGTGCATGTTCTAGAAAGTCCAAGTGCTGATGCCCACATTTTTTGAGTGATGCTGGATAATCTAAGAACAATTTGCTCTTTGTTCTCATTTCTCAGCGAGAAGAGGCAGTTTTACAGTATCAATATCATATTGAGCCATTGGAACAGGAGGAGGCTGAGGCCCTGGCTCAGCTGGAGGACAAACAGGCAAAGCAGAAGGAGCTGGAGTACCACAAGGTATGTTTTCTTTGGCTGGCTGTATATTGTCTCAGGAGAAAGAAGCACAACACATATTGACTTCTCCTTTACCTGCCTGAAGATTTAATGAGAGGTTAACATCGACCGTGCTAAAACTAAGGCTGGGATTAATCTCTGTGATCTCTGAATCTCATCTTCAGAATGAAACCAGGAACTGCTGTGGAATACACATGATGTGGGGAACATACTTCTTCTGGCTGAACAATGAACCTACAGATACAGACCCTGCAAAGCTAAATAGTAAATCATACCCAAGCATCTTTTCAACCTGACATGAGACTAAGAGCATTACAGGTCTGAGGGAACTCTCAGCATCCTCATAGTGCAGTGACTTTTTTTTCTCCTTCAGACTAAGTTAATGCTTTTCATTAGTTTTATGGTTAAACCATTCCAGGCTTACAGAGATCACTATAGTCCTATGAACAAACTGAAAACAAGGCCAGGCAGAATGATGCTGTCAGTCTGGCTCTGTATTCCCCACCTCCAAAAGATTAGACTGGCTGGAGAACAGGAGCTGGTTTAGTTACAGGGAGGGCATCTGCAGCTCTTCCATCCATCCCTCCCCAAAGTCCATCGATTCCTTATCTGAAAGGCTTAACAGCCTTGTCATATGTGGTTGAATGTGATAATGTCTTCTGTAAGACTAAACGATGTTTTCTATCCTCAGGCTAGAGTGTTCAGGCAGCAAAGGCACCAGGATGGTTGTCAGTCCAGTTGCAGGGTGCTTTCCTCACTTGGTGTATCTGTTGTGTCAGTATAACTGTGTCTGCACCAGTGTTCCTCTGCTGGTGAAGTGCTTATAGGAGAGACACATGCTGAGCACTGGCAGCAGGTTGGCAGTCTTCATTTTACTTACATTGCTCTGATTCTCTTCAAAGACAGCCTTTGTTGAGTACCTGAATGGATCATTCCTGTTTGACAGTATGTTTGCAGAGGATACAGAAGCTGCCAAACTGGCTTGCCTCCCTGGAGTGGATGACCTGCTGCGGGCATATCCTTCCTGGGTTTAGAATACCTACAGCTAAAATGCAATGCCTCGAGTTAAGAAGGAGGTGCATCCACAGAGACTCTTCATCCATTGCTTTTGTCCAGGGCTGAAAGCTCCATTGATGTAAGATCTGAAACAGTCTGTGTTCAACTTTTGAATGGTATCAAAAGAACCACTGCAAGACTCTGAGACCACTGACAGCTTTAAGGCTTGATGCCTTGTGAAATATGAGGGCTAAAAACAAATGGTTTCTATGACTGGCAAGCTGGCCAGCCCAGCTTGAAACAGCCCAGTTGTAAACCCACTTGTTTCTGTCAGCAACAAGTCATGGGATTCCAGCATTCCGAATCCTCACTGTTGTAATTACTGTATTCCCTTTCCTTCCCTTGAATCCAACGCCTTCTTTTCTGACTCTTCAAGAATCAAGGCTTTATACTTTCTTTAAGTCAGGAATCCACATACAGTTTAAAATGAGCTGCAAGATAAACCTCTGTCAGTTAGATTGTGAGAGCGCAGCCACTGAAATCGGGTTGAAATGAAAGTGGTAGGAGATGGGAACAGACTAATCAGAACGATATGAGTCGCATATCTCACAACATGCCAGAGCTGGCAACATGAAGTTTTCAGGCCAGCACATTTTTCTGATCATTGCTCCTACATGGAGGATCAAAAAGCAGACACTTCTTTTCCTCTGCTCTTTTCTCATTCAGATTAATAGAGCATTGTCAAGGCCAGTAACTTGACCTTCGTTAAAATTGCATTACACCTTTGGGGGGAAAAATGCATCATGGCTTAACTACAAGAGACTCCAAAAAACAATTCCATTGCCAAGATAATAGCAGAAGAAAAATTGACGTTATTTTTGTGATGCTACCAAATCAGGAGTTTATTCTCTGCTCTGGCTGTAGGCCCCAGAGCTGTATTTATTAACTACTCTGGCACTGTATTCACACTTGTGAAGATAGATAGTGTTGTATGCTTCATTCTGCTGCTGTGTCAGAAAAGAGTCAGAGAAGCTTATGCATTTCCTTTTCTTCAAGGCCTTTTCCCCCTCAAGTTGCCACAGCTTTCTCCATACCCTTAAGGCAGCAAAATCCTCAGTATAAAACACGAATGGGTGACCCAGCCCTGCCACAGACAATACTTGGCAGCCTTCTCCCTGCAAGAACCATGGGGTTTACAGAACAGTAGCTTGTAACTCTTGTTGCTTCAGTCTGCAGAGGTAGAAGGAACGTAGCGTGTTGCTCCACTCAACAAGCAAAATACCTTGACTCTGGTGTCACGTACAGGGAGGAGTTTGTCTCGGTTTGTGAGAGCCTTTTTAACTATGGGCTGAAGGAGCATGAAAACCGAGAAGCTGAAGTCTCCCATTTCTATGAATACCTTAATGAAGTGTTAACAGCCAACCAGCAAGAAGGCAGGAAAAAAATTCTACAGTTTGAAAATCAGAGCAAAAAGGTAACGTGGCTATACTTTTGTTTGTTTCATACATGATCTGTCTATATTATATGTGTATCGTGTGCCAGCTTTTAATGGGACTGAAACCAAGGATAACACCCTGAAAATTAGTTCTACTGTTCTGGATTTACACTGCTGTAATAGGAATCTGTACTGGATCCCTAATGGTAGAATCACAGAGTGGTTGTTGAGGTTGGCAGGGAGCTCTGGAACAGTCGCCTGCTCCAACCCTGCTCAAGCAGGGCCACCAGAGCAGGCTGCCCATGTTCATGCAGCTACTGAGTGAGATGGAGATTCCACAACCTCAGGGGGCAATCTCTTCCAGAGCTCACTTGTTGATCTATCCTTATGTTTTTCTGACAGGATAAATCTATACCAAGAAAAGATGCTGTGTTAGCAATACAATGTCATTAGCTAACAGACTGGTAAAAGGTGTTTACTACTTTATGTTGGAAAAGAATTTGGGGATTGAAGTTTCAACCCCTTTGGGCAAATCACAACCAGCTATCACTGACAGCCTTTATCTATACTGGAAATTCAGTGTAGGACACAATTTACATGTCACCAGGTTATTTTACTGTTCACAAAGGTAAAGATCCTTCAAGGCTTTACAGAAAGAAAGTAGCTAAGTATGATTTCTACTTGCCATCCAGAAAAGTGACCAGTTTTAAACAAAACAGAAATGCTCAACCTTTCTTTTAGCTAAAGCATTTTTGGTGAAGTTGATTTAAACTCTATATAGGTTTATCAGATTTAATGCCAATCCCCTTTGCTTTGAGGCCTCCATTAGCTCTTCCTTCATTGAAAAATGGGGAAGAAAAGGAAGGAGATTGCAGGGGATTCTCTTTGCTTTCAAGTCATTTTCTGCTTTGGGTTGTTTCGTCAACAACAGCTCAAAGAGCTTTAACAAAATAGATCAAGTTATTGTAATGTATTTCTAGCCTTTTTTAAGCAGAAACTTTCTTTTCTCATTCTGCTCAACTACAGCCACCCACTGTGGCGGCTAAGGGTGCAGCTTCTAGCTGGATCCCTTTCTAACCATGTATAATAGATGGATCATCATTGTGTTTCCACAGGGATAATAAGAGGAGGGGATGCTAAAGCCCGGTGACCCTGTCAGCTGAGCAGAGCAACTGACACCAGGCAGGGTCACAAGCCCTGGCTCCCTTTGGAAACCAGGTCACTTCTATTTAGGTGCCTTGTCCCTGCTGCTGAGTCACTCTGCTCCCAGGTGCTTGAACCTTGCTGACTGATGCTGGCACACCGGCTCCATGCGCTCTACTTGGGATATGAGTCTGCAGCCTTATCAGAAGGCAACATGGAAAGATGGAGATGCTGCAAGGGCTGGAGCAGCTCTGCTCTGGAGCCAGGCTGAGAGAGCTGGGCTGGGGCAGCCTGGACAA
>JBCJKH010031421.1:2822-12924 GCA_039877255.1 Loriculus beryllinus
GGTATTGTACTTTAATAATATAACCTCATTTTTACTACTGTGCTTCATTCTTAAAGTTTGGTTTTTGTTTGGGTTTTTTTTTGTTTGTTTGTTTGTTTGTTTTAATAACAGGGCATAACTGATGTTGTTTTCCACTGATCTGAAGTTGAATGAGAATTATAATTAGTGCACTATTTAAGTGGTTGTACTGCATTAAGCGCACATTTTCTGAGGTGGCAGTTCATTACAGAATTCCTCCCTGTGCAATTATTTCAGTGATTTCTGTGCATTTGAACTTGTGACCAAATCTGAAATTCAAATATTAATTAAATGAAATAAAAGAAACCCAAGATGCTCTTTGATAACATTTTCTCCTCTGTCAGAAAACATTAATTGCTGGGAGCTTTTAATTTGAGCAAGAAAACTAAAATCCTTGAAATAAAATGTGCTTATTTAGAGTAGTTTATTAGATTACAGATAGCAGTTAAAGAAAGATGTTGCAGATGCCCACCTGAGATTTTACAGGTTTCTTACAGACATTCAGATCACTAAATCATAGTTACTGTTTTGCAAATTTTTTTACAAGCTGCTCCACCCTCTCAAAACCCAGTCCTTTGGAAACATACATATCATTTGTATATAATAGGAATATATCAAATAGATATTATTTGAGAGAGAGAAATAGATTGACATTTTTGTTGCTTGAAGGCTGGATCTCCACTGAACACATTAATCAGGTGTGTAGGTGCCATGTAATATCATAAAAAATAGCACTGCAAGTTTTCCTACAGTCTTTCCAAATTATTTTTTAGTCCTGATTTCCTAAAATTATACAGTCTCCTTCACCTTTCTCTTAAGAATGCTGAATATTGCTGACTGTAATCTCTTCTGTATTTTATGTGGCATACTTGTACTAGAAATTGTTCTAATTCAGTTTGTAGGTTTCCTGTTAATGCTCAGGCTTCAGGTGAATGAGAATGATGATAGAGGGGAGAAAGTTAGGATAAAGATTGTTGAATATTCTTAGAGGGAGCACCATTTCTGAGCAGCCAGAGGTGTAATGCTTGTTTATTCAGTTGCTTTCGAGAGAAGTAGAATTTATTTTCTGAGCTAAGAGAGGAAAAAGAAACATGGCAATAAAGAAGATGAAATTGCTAAGGAGAATAAAGGGAATATACAGAAATCAGATACTAGAAATGGCATTCCCAAGGAGAAATTACGTACTATTCCAACAACAACAACAACAACAACAACAAAAAAAAAAAACCAAACCAAACCAAAACAAAACAAAAAAACCCAAACCTGTCACCAGATGATTAGTTTGACTATGATGGTGATGCCATTCTTGAGTTCTTGCTGAAGTACATGAGCAGAATTATTTAAGCAGGTCAATGCTTTTCTGTATCTCTATTTTAAGAGAAAGGCCTTATTAGGAGACCTACAATACTCCAGATTTAATTGGAGAATTCTCTGTGTGCAAAAACCTTGACTATGAAAAGAATCAAATAGGCTCTGTGGGTTATGAACATGTGATTTGAAAATGTATTGCACACTGCAAAAACTTACATGCAAATATCAATGAGATTTTTTTTTTCCACTTTCTCTGATTTGCCCTGATAATCAGTGTTTTTCAAAGTAACTCTTGCAGGTTAGGCTTATACAAGACAGTTAGTTTATCTAAATTTTGGCCTATCTATCTGGCTGTTGTGCTCCTTGCTTCTGTTATAGAAGTTCAGGGTCCACAGGGATTCTGAGCATGGATTTTACAAATAAAAGCAAATTAAATATGAAATATAAAATTTGGCGGAAAAAAGTTTTGTCTTCTGCTGCTTGCCCTCCACTTTTTTATTTTGTTCATAATTCATAAATTTATTTACCTTTTGTCCCTGTTGTCATCTTCTATATGCTGGAACATTCATGCTCCCTCTTAAATCAAAGTGCTTCTGTTCTGTACAGCTAGGTTAACGGGCCTGTGAAATCAGAGTAGAAATTCTTCAGCATTTGAACCTTTGAAAACTAAAATACTGTGACAAAGCCCGGTGTATCTGGAGCCTATTAACAGGGTTGTTAGCTTGTGGTGAAAGCAGCGCACCCCGAAATGTCAGTCAGCGGGAGTAGGGGATTGCTGCGAGTTAATTAGGAGCAGTTAGCCATTCTCCCTGCTGAGCAGATCGCTATTACCTTTCTGTTCTTTGCCCTTCCCCTGATGCCGCTGCAGGACAACGAGTTGTGTCAGCGATGACTGCCTGAGAGTGCCCGTGCCCGTGTCCATGTCCGTGTCGGTGCGGACGGTGGAGGCGCGGGGCCGCGCTGCGCCCCGGCCCCCTCCCCGCCCCGCCGCAGTGTGGAGGGAGGGACCGCGGCCCGCAGCCGCCTCCCGCGCCGCGCCACGCCGGGCGCTGTCCGGGGTGCTGAGCCTTGCGGAGCTGTGCGCTGTCCGAGGTGCTGAGCCGTGCCGGACCGAGGGCTCTCCGAGGTGCAGAGCCGCGCCGCGCCCCGGCGGCACCATGGTGTTCGCTCCAGGTAAGGGCAGCCGCCTCCCGTGCCCGGGCAGGGGAGCCCCGTGGGAAGGCCCCGTCCTTGCCGGAGAGCTCCTCCGGGGCTGCGGGGAGGGAGTGACGGCTGAACCCCAGCTGCCACCGAGCAGGGACGGGTAGTTTCAAAGAAGGTGATTTAGGTTAGGATGTGTTTAGTTGTGGAGCCAGAGGTTAAGAGGGTCACCCCTGTGGTTCCCATCAGGGGCAGGAGCTTTCTGTACAAGTGTGCAGGGGACTGTGCACAAAAGGGTCAAAAAGTCACTGCATGGCCTTGCATGGAGAGTGAGTACCCCCCAAGCACCAACACTGGTGGCTGCCAATGAGACAGTCTCTGAAACTCATGGAAATACTTTACAAATTTCCATTTCTCCTTCCCCTCCACCGCCTCAAGTGTTTGAATGAGAGAGAAGAGAAAGTTTTTTCAGTACAGTTTTTATTGAAACAAAATTGACTTCAGCAGGAGCTCATGTCTGTTGTGAGACTTCACTCTATAAGGTTGTAGAATCTGTGCTGTGTAGTATATATGTGCAATACCACAGAAGGAAGCTGCAGAGAACCTGTATTCGGCTTGGTACATTCTGCTTGGAATAGGCAGTTTGTTGTTCGGAAAGCGATGAGAGACCCAGTAGCTCCAGGATATAAATGTAAGTCATGCATAATATCTTCTGTAGTGAAAAGACTTGAAATTAACTTCACTAAAGATGTATAATTGTCAGTAAAAATAGTAGGTGAATAAAAAGGGAACCTAAAAGCTGCAACTTGAGTAACTATTAATGCCTTTCTTTTGCAAAGCTAATGGAAGTTTTATCTTCCTTTGAAATTCTATATCCGATCTGTAGAGGGATAAGAATCCGAAATCTTTATACCTTTGTTAAAAAAAGATGATCTTGAAGTTGACTTTGCTAACTCGACACAGTCTAAATCTGTGAGAAATTAATATCCTTTTTCAACAATCAGAAATTCATTTTGTCTCTTTAACAGTCCAGTTGCTTTTTAATTTGATACTTCTTTATACATCATGTTCTGAAACTGGAACCAAGTTTTTTATCTTAATAGAACTAGCAGCTGGTTTTTGTCCT
This sequence comes from Loriculus beryllinus, assembly GCA_039877255.1. NCBI lineage: Eukaryota > Metazoa > Chordata > Aves > Psittaciformes > Psittacidae > Loriculus > Loriculus beryllinus. Next base: position 6,418 of record JBCJKH010031421.1, read on the forward strand.
CCACCTTTCAGTATTAGTGGTTCTTTCCTGAATTCCTTCTGTCTGACAGATTGTCACCATCAACTGTACTAATTTTTAAAATGCACTATGGGACTGTAATATTGCAGGAAGAGATTACCTCTGAAATAATGGAAACATGCGTATTTTCTCCCAAAGGCAATGAACAAACCACAAATCTTATTAATGACTGCATGAATTGTTCTTTTCACAACTCTAATCCTGAAAGAAAAAAAAGTTGTGAAAATCTGTCTTGTATGGTCATCATTCTTTAGTCTGCTTTTACTCAAAGAAAAGCCCATGGTTTCCTTGCAAATGTTGCCATAATATACATAGGGTAACTAAGTAGGAATCTGTAAAAGAGATGATAAAGCCATCTTTAAAGGGCTTGACAATCTCTTGTATTCAGACAGAGCAAGCCTGAGTAGATTGCATTTTTTTAATTGCTTTTCTTTACTGTAAATTAGCCCCTCCCTGGCATTATTGCTTTACCAGATATTAGAAAAAAAAACCCAAAACAAAAACAAACAAACAGAAAACAAAACCACAGGGGTTTTGTACATTATTATAGCATCTTCACAGTACTTAAGGGCATAAGGTATTGGAATGCCATAAGTTTACTGAGAAACTGAGTTTGGTGTCTTGAATCAACTTTCTGATTTTATTCTGCCGTGATGAATAACCTTATTTTCTGTTCATTTATGTTTTGGGAGGGTCGGAGAGAGAAAGAAAAAGATTTGTCTAACTATAAATGGCTTGGGTGAGAATGCTAAACATCCTTCCAGGATGGGGGTGGGAAAAAAAGAAAACAAACTAATAACAATCGAAAAGAAACTGTCTTCTAGAAAAATAATGGAGCTTGTTTATAAAGATAAGATTTTGCAAATTAGTAAGATGCTCTCTTCCCCAAGGTAGTGGATACATTATTGCAGAGCGCTGAATTAACAAACTGTGTTTATAAACTTTTAAATAGAAAAAGCTGATCTAGTTTAATATACTTTCTCGAAGGCAAAGCCAACTGATCATTGACTGAGTAGATACCTTCCAGTTAAGCTTCAACTCTTTTGCCTAAAACTTACAGCTACTATGTAAAACAAAAGCCACAAAAAACAAGCAAACACCAAAAAAACCAACGATAACCCCCCCCCCCCCCCCACACGCACGCAAGACAACAAAAAAAACCTCACCAACAAACAACAAAACAGTACCCCCTCCAATGCCCTACAAACAACCAACCAACCAACTCCCAAACAAGCCTGGATATTACTGAGCTAGATACATCAAAATTGTTGCAAAAAAAGGCCAGTATTTTGTCTTCAAAATTGGACTTTCTGGCTCATTCTAGGCCGTATATTGCTATTTACAGGTATGCAAAAAACTATTATTTGTATGTGATTTTTATTCATACACAGTTTTAATTAACTTTGAGTCTGTTCCAGAGAAAGGAACTGTGAAAAGTACATTTTTTCCTTACTCGGTTTAATTTGACTGGGCCTTTGTTGCACTTTGTTGGGTTGATTGACTAATGCCAGGTTGGTGTACAGGAAATGCAATTCAAACTCTATTTATTGTCCAGGAGTTCATTTTAGCAGGAACATTCCCACATGATGTGCTGCCCTTGCACTAGAGGATGATCCAAGTAGTAGAAAACTGGACAAGCTATACAGTGCGAAGTTTAGCTTCCTTACTTTTCCTGAAATGAACTGGTTCAGGGAGGCTGAGAAGTAGACAAAAGTGTTACTGATTGTTGGATGTAAGGATGGAGGTATGTGTGTCACTGTAGCAGGGAAACATGAATTTTCAAGGTTATGGATCAGGTCCAAAAGCAAAGTGAAGTTGTAATTGTTGAATTGGCAGATTTTCTTAGGAAACTTCAAAAGAGAGTGTATTCCAGAATTAAAAAACACCTACCAACCAACCAACAACAACAACAAAAACGAACAAACAAACAAAAAAAAACCAGTGCCAAATTAGCTTATAAAAGACTGATGACAATAAAAATCCACAGAAGAAATATCTGTCTTTGTAAGGTAAGGAAAAGTAAGCAAAACATTTAATTGTTCTAAAGCATTAGCAAAAACTATAGGATGCAGCAAATTTTCTTTTATTACCACATCATTAGTTTACAAAGGAGTGATCACTTCCACTATCAGGATTAATCAGATTAACAATAAATTTAAATATTGTTAAACAATATCTTAATGTTTCTTTGCAAACTGCTTTCAGTTAACTTTTCCCCAAAATGACCTTGGGCATATTCCATGCTTATCTTCACCCCTAAAACTTTGTTTCCTCCAGTGGAAAGGTAAAATGAAATTTAAAATAATACTGTTTATTTCTGAGTTGCCTGAACAAGTGGAAAACATAGGAATTTTTCATGCTTGAAGGGTGGGTTTTTTGTTGTTTTTTTTTTTTTTTCCTGTTGCTATTTTCCATGAGTCACTTAAACACTTCTGTGTTGGACCTTTGCCCTTATGTGTATGTACTTATACAGCGCAGAGATGGCCTGCATTTTTAAAACTACCTTGAGAACAAAGTTAGAAACCTATTAAAGATATCTGAACTACCTAATAGTTTTTCCAGCAACTTTTGCTAGAGTATAATTTCAGTGATCATTTTAGTATATTTTTAGAATTTTACTCTATAATGTAAGAACATAAAAAAACCCTCCAAACAAATCAGAGCTTCATCATTGCATTGTTTTCACCCAGTTAGTACTATACAAAGTTGTGTTTGGTTGACTATGGATCTTTATTTTTGGCTAAATAATATCTTTTTGCAAGGAATCAGTTTTGATCTGAATGCATCAAGGCAGTTTGTTTCAGTGTCTGAACACTCCCATCCTTCTTTCGGATGAATTTTGTTATTTTTTAGTGTCAATTGAAGAATTCTTCTTACCTGACATTTTCTCCATAACTAGGAACTTGAAGGCTTTACTCATGACCCTGCAATCCCAAAAGAAAGAGGAGAACTCGTTTTTGTATCAATATTTTTATATAAAGAAAAAGATGTGTGAATACACTTAAAGTTTAAAGATAGACATTAGAGAAGTCAGAATATTCATTGCTCAGCACCTTTTTCTTACAACAGCAACACAAATAGCTTTTCAACTAGCTTTTTAGCAGCACAGCTGTTCTTAACATTTTTAATCTAGGAGCAGCGTAGCAGACTTGCGTAATGACACTGCAGATCAGAAGTGCATCCTCTACCAAACATTTTGGGAATCTCATTAAGCTGCAATTGAAGACGTAGCAGCTGCACACTGAAACAGATGTGCTTGCTTGTCTGAATAGTCCTGGTCTTCTGTAGTGGAAAAGCTGGGAAAGCAACAACTTGTTGAGCTGCAGGATGCAAAGACAAAAAATTTCTTGATAGTCTTTTGCTTTTTTTGGTTTTAGAGTTATCCATGGAGAACCCTGTTCACAATGCACAGATTGAGACACTATGCAGGGACCTGTTAATGAATAGAAAAATAACTTGTTCCCATTACTGCTGTGCTACATTCTGCTAATGCTCTAATTCTGCGGTACCAAAAAAGCACCCTAATATAAAATGTAAGAGCATATATATATGTAGGATTCTTTCCCAGCTTAGTGTTGATGAAATCCATGTGATGTGCCTAATTTGGAGGCTATAGGTGAGACTATTTGCAGATTTTATGCAGTCTGATATAATGGCTATTTTTGTTCAAAATTTGTGATGGCTGGTAGTGAGTATGGAAACCAGTTGCTATCCAAAATTATCTGAACTCATTTGCAGCTAAGAGCTTGCAAGTATACTTCAAAGTGTTTGCCGCCTGGTAAGAAGAAATTGTATAGGAGGGAATTTGTTCTGTTTTGCTGAGGAAAAATTGTTTCCTGTGCTGACCTCTCCCCAGTGACACGTTGATCTTTTCCTTGCTGTAAAATTCCACCGGGAGATCTCATTAGTAGGGTGGAAGAAATGTTTATAGGTATTCAGAAATGGGATGAAATTAGCAAGCTCAAAAAGTAGTCAACAGTCCTAGATGCAATCTTTCTTTAAAGTATGAATTAACACAGTGTTAAAAACTAGCACAGAATTTACTTTTTCAAATTATTTTTAACAGAACTGAAGGCTTAAACAAGTGAGGCTGGCATGTCTCACTTCCGTATCACTGGGTTGAATCCTATTCAGGTTAGCAGTGAAAAGAATTGTGTCTTCACAGTGGCTATGTGGCCTATATTGAAGGAGTTCTTCATAGTTGAAAGGTGGTGATAATATACAATACAGTCATTATTAACGTCCTTATTGGCAGTGTGTATGGGCTCCATGTATTGAGCAGGAAAATCAAACAGTGAATGTATAAAAAGAATGACTTACACTGGCTCCTAAAGTTTGTCCTGCCAAATGATTATTCTTCTAGATGAACTGCTCCATTGTACTTGATACAGATATAAATAGTATGATTCCAAGCTTATAAGCTTTATCATGATAGTGAAAACTAAATGCACTTACTGTAAAATGCAGTGAAAGGCAGATTTATTCTTATACCTTCAGTCTTGTCCATTACAGATTTCATTAATCCATTGTATTGAGTTTACAAATACTAAGTTAAACAAAAATTCTTTGCAAGCAATGTATTGGTTATTTCTCTATAGTCTTTCTGAAATGTCTGAGTAGTGGTTACCCATTTGTAGTGTATTCATTCCATAATAATTTGCAAGTTCCTACAGAACAAGATTTAATATTTCTTAAGGGAGTAATTGGAGCAGAATCTATACTGCTGTTAGCAGAAATGAAAAGCTGACCTGAATAACCATGAAAAGCTTCGGGTTCCTTTAGAATGCCTTGCCAGGGAAGTCAGGACAGGTGAGCTCTGTGCTGCTGTCATCTGACCCTGTAGTCATGTTATCAGAAGATGCTGTCTTTCTTCTTCAAGAAAGTCTGAAATTTTCTGCCTGAAGAAGTAAATAAAGCCCTATTCTATTCAGGTATTTCTCTAACTGTAAAGCAAATATAATCTCCTGTGGATTACTTTTATTTTCTCTACTTTGTAGTATGCATATCTCATATAATGACACTGTTTTCTTACTTCGGTCAGTGAATCCAGCCACTGTCAGCATGGAGGGGATGTGCATCCGTGCTTCTGTTAAATACTCACAGAAACATTACGTTTTGTCTTCAAGTAAGGGGTTTTGGAAGGGAGATTGATTTGGTTGTGGGGTTTTTTTTTGTTGGTTTGTTTCGGTTTGGTTTGGTTTGTTTTTTGTTTTTTATCTTTCGAGAGAGAGATAAGGAAGGGCTGTGCTTCAGCTGAGGTCTAGCTAGGCAATTTCTGAAATTAGACTCTGAACAACCAGATAAAAATTGAAACACATCTAAAATGTAGCAGAATTTCCTTATTTTTGACAGGTTCCTATAACCTCTTCCTTTTTTTTTTCCTTTACTTTTTACAGAATAACCCAGGTTTAAATATTGAAAATTTAATTAACCTGTACATAGCTCTTCATTTACACTATACAGTGGTGGGTACCAAAAGTCTTCTAACATCCACCAAAGCTAGGTAGAGAATGTATCTGTGGATTCCAATAATCTTTTAATATAAAAAACTTTGGAAGCTTCATTTTGGCTGACATATTTCAAATAGCATGAAATAACTCACTGCAGTCTTCAAAAATATATAGTAAACAAACCAATGAGATTTACAGAAAGAGCAAAACTTGGTGAGAAAAAAAAAAAACAACAAAACAACAAACCAGACTTCACTTCAGGTATAGCTAATGTCTGGATAAAAATGGTACAATGATACTCTGGAGATATTTTATCCTTTGAGACAATTTATCTGCATTTCTGCTCTGCTCCTTTGCCCTTCCATTCCTCCTGGATTAGTGTTCAGAGCAGGGTTGTTACATCTTCATTCTTATTATTTGTTTTGAAGAGCAAAGTAGTCTGTTCTGGTCCCCTTCCTGATACGGTTCCTTTTCCATGCTGATTGCATGGCAGGAGTTAAGGATCAAGGCAACTGAGTATTGCCATCCTGTACTTGACAGCTATGTGTCAGGACTTCACAAGGCTCCATTTTAGAGCTTGAGAAACACTGCTGGACAGAATCAACTCTAATACACTTAAGAATACATTTCTTATTTAATTTTCTAAGATTAAATTTACAATTTCAGAGTAGGACCTTTTCATGAGGTCTCTGAACTGGCATCATTAAAGACATGGAAACAAATTGGATCTCTAATCCTGAGAATAGCTGCATGACACTCATGCATAAAGTTGTGTTTATGCACATGTACTGGAAAGCCTTCAGCCCTGGATGACTGCCATATTCATTCATTCTGGGTGTAATTAACATGACTCATCAACATTTCCTGATTATGGATGCTGTGCAGCCTCATCTTTTGTATCTCTTCAAATTAGGCTTCTAGTGCTAAAATCTGATCAACCAACCTATAAGGCAAATCAAAGAAGGAGATTTATTTTATTTTATTTTATTTTATTTTATTTTATTTTATTTTATTTTATTTTATTTTATTTTATTTTATT
>JBCJKH010031424.1:2886-19926 GCA_039877255.1 Loriculus beryllinus
TTCTGGAGGAGAAACCTTAATTTTTATGACTCCATTCATGGACTGCAACACTATTCCTGGGGGTCCCATCTGACCTGCAGAACATCCTGGGATGTTCCCAAGGGGATGAAGAAAAGCCTTGGAAGTGCTCATGGGGGAAGGTCAGGATGATAGGAGAGCCCCAGGGAGCTGCTTGCCCTTGGGGCACTGAGCATCACCCCCCCATCTTCGGGCTGGCATTGGGGGGGTATCAGTGGCAGTGAACTCAAGGCAGAGCTGTCCCTTTGCCTGCTGCTGTCCCCATTTAAACCTCTGGAGCTCCTCTCTGCTCCCCTCCATAGCTCCATCCTTGTGCTGCCTCCCATCCCGCATCCCTGCAAGCAGAAGGATGTGTTTTGGGGACACACACACACACACACCCCCCTTATTAGAGCCCAGAGGCTGCAGCTTGTGGTTGGGGAGCACCCCATTAAGAACTGCTCTCCGTGTACCCCACAGCAGCAGGAGAAGTGGGTCCGTGTGTCAGTGCAGAGGATGGGCCAGGAGCCCAAACCTCGCTGCTGTGAGTGCATCACCTCTTCCTTGTGATGCTGTGGACCCAGCATCACCCCCAAAACCCCAGCTTGGGCAAGCTGCATCCCCGACGTGGTGCTCAGTGTGGCAACACACCCGTTCCTTAGGACAAGGAACCCTGCATCAGGCTTGCCAGCCCCATTTAAACCACCTGGGATTCGGGATGCCACCAACTTGTCCCTGTGCATTGATGGGTGGTGGGATCGTGGATGCGGAGCCTTGTACAATGAGGTTTTCCAGCCAGAGCCACAGCCTCCCGGCTCCGTGGCCACTTTAACTCCTGTTAAAGCCATCTGGGGCTCTCTGGAGCCATCGGGACTGTTCTTTACCCACGGCTGAACCTGCCTGAGCTTGGAATCCTCACTGGAAACGCTGGCAGAGCCGCTCGTGTGAGGCTTCGAGCTGTGCCTTGGCTGGGGAGCACCGAGCATGAATCACGCTTATTTATAGCCCAGAGAGTCCCTTACGTTTCCCTTTCATGTGGAAAGCAGATCCCTGCCTCCTGCGTGGCCTCCAAGGCAGCTCCCAGCCCCATTGGGACCACGCTAAGGGATGCGGGTGATGCTCCCAGCCCCATTGGGACCGCTCTAAGGGATGCGGGTGATGCTCCGATCTCAGGCCCCAGCACCAAGGCTGCATCCTCAAATGGACCTTTAATTGGGCACAAGCACCTTTGGGTCATGAAGAAAGGCAGATCCATTGATGATGAGACCCTTCCCATCCTCTGTCCCAGCAGCAGTTACATGGGATCTAGTCCTCCTTGATGGTTTGTTCTTCCATCAGCGGTGCTTGGGATCGATGTAAAGTGTCTTAGAGAGGCAGGAACACTTCCCACAGCCTTGGGAACCTCTGGACCTAGTCCAGGAGCTCCTTGTTCCTGGGAAGAAGTAGAGAAATGAGGTTGAGAAAGGGGTCAGCTCTCAGGTGAAGGCACCAAGGCCAAGTGCCTTCCCATCCACCCATCTGAGTCTGGTCCTTGAGCTGGCATTGAAGGATGGAGCCAGAATGATTGCATCCCAATGACTCCGATGCCAAAACCACCTCCACCTTGGGAAGAGGAGCTGGTTGGGGGGGAAAAACTGTCACTGAGGATGCCTGAGAGGATGCTGAGCACAATGAGAGTGAATGCAAACACGTTTGGTCAGGGTCAGGATTGAGGTTTCCAGCCCAGTCGTCCCCATCCCTTTGGGCTGCAGTCTGGGATCAGCTCCTCATGGGATACTTGGGCTGGGATGGGGATGGGGAGCAGCGATGCTGGTGCTGTCCATGGGGATAACCCCTTTTTTCCATACCCTGCAGGACCTCTGTGGTGCCACCACGTGCGACACGCTGGGGATGGCGGATGTGGGTACCATGTGTGATCCCAAGCGGAGCTGCTCCGTCATTGAGGATGATGGGCTGCCCTCGGCTTTTACCACTGCCCATGAGCTGGGTAAGGCTCCTTCTCTCTTATTCCTGCTGGGAGGAATGCCAGGAGCTCCAAAGTATCCAGAAGATGAGACAATATCCTGTGTTTGGAGATGGGGAAACTCCACCTTGGGGCATAAGACCCAGCTGAGAGTGAGCTGTGGGGAAGCAAAAAGCTTTGCTGTTGTGGTTGCTACCTGGGCTGGGCTTGCAGCATCCTTTGGGATATGCCCATAGGCCTGGAACAACAGGAACCTACCTCTGGAGACACTTGTGGTGCTCAGCGGGAGGAGGAAGAGGAGGAAGGAGGGGGTTGAGAGCTGAAGTTTCCTTCTCTTTGCCATTTCCCTTCCTTTCCACATGCACAAAGCAGCTGGGACAGCGGGAATGGTGCTGGTCCTGCAAGCTCCTGCTGCTCGCGAGGAGCCTCATCCTTCCCCATGGGTCTCCAGCCCCTGCAGTCCCTGCAAGGCTCTGCCCCACTCCGTGCCTCCGTTACCCCCATTGCAAGAAGCTTGTCCCTCTCTTCCAAGCCATGTTATTCACTCTGCCCCTCTTTATCCCTTTCCCAGGCCATGTCTTCAACATGCCCCACGACAACGTGAAGGCTTGTGAGGAGGTCTTTGGCCGGCTGAAGACCAACCACATGATGTCCCCTACCCTCATCCAGATCGACCGTGCCAACCCTTGGTCAGCCTGCAGCGCTGCCATCATCACCGACTTCCTCGACAGTGGCCATGGTGAGCCCTCGTACCTTTACCCTGTCCCTAGGGAGCAGGATCCACGCCTGGGAATGGTGGATGGGCTGTGGAGCGGCTCTTCTCCCCGCTCTGCAGAGATAGAAGGAATGGGATCACCATCCCTGGAAGATGACATGCATGCATTCGAGGCCTTCAGTGCCATGGGAGAACGGTTGGACTTGACGATCTTAAACGCTCTTTTCCAACCTGATTGATTCCATGATCCCCCCTGAGGCTGCCACAGAGATGGAATCACTTGGGTCTGCCCTTGGGTAGCAAGGGGTTGGGATAGCTTTGCCCATCCATCCCCACACTGGTCCATACAACCCCTCAGGACCCTCCAGACCTCCCCATCCTCCCCGCTGCAGGAGACTGCTTGCTGGACCAGCCTGCCAAACCCATCCCGCTGCCCGAAGACCTGCCTGGGTCGAGCTACAGCCTGAACCAGCAGTGTGAGCTGGCTTTTGGGGTGGGCTCCAAGCCCTGCCCTTACATGCAGTACTGTGCCAAGCTGTGGTGCACGGGCAAGGCTCGGGGCCAGATCGTCTGCCAGACCCGGCACTTCCCTTGGGCCGACGGCACGAGCTGCGGTGAGGGACGCTTCTGCCTCAAAGGCTCCTGTGTTGAGAGGCACAACATCAGTAAGTACAGGGTGAGTACCTGCATCACCCCGTGGGGTCATCCTGGGCTGAGGGATGGATCCTCCTGGTGCTGGGGGAACAAGGATGCGCGAAGAGATGGAGGTCGCTTGCGCGAGGAGGGATGATGCTCTGCTCCATCCAGCCCCACCATGGGGTGAGGAGCAATTGGAAGAGGTTTTGCTTGTTAAAGGAAGCTTAGAGACCCTGCTCTGTTGAGCTCCAAATGGGCCTGGGGGCATCTGGAAGGTGTCTTGCTTTGTAAGGGATGCTGAGAGGCGTTGCTCCATCCAGCCCCAAATGGGTTTAGGAGCAACTGGAAAGGGTTTTGATTCAGAAGAGATGCTGAAAGCCCCTGCTCCATCCAGCCCCAAATGGGTTTAGGAGCAACTGGAAAGGGTTTTGCTTTATAAGGGATGATGAAAGCCCCTGCTCCATCCAGCCCCAAATGGGTTTAGGAGCAACTGGAAAGGGTTTTGATTTATAAGGGATGATGAAAGCCTCTGCTCCATCCAGCCCCAAATGGGTTTAGGAGCAACTGGAAAGGGTTTTGATTCAGAAGGGATGCTGAAAGCCCCTGCTCCATCCAGCCCCAAATGGATTTGGGGGTATCTGGCAGTAGTTTTGCTTGTCAAGGGATGTTGAGAACCCCTGCTTAGGATGGAGCTGGTGGTAACGGGGATGCAGCATCTCACCCCAAGGAGATGCAGCATCTCACCCAAAGGGGATGCAGCATCTCATCCCACCTCATCCCCGCAGGTTGATGGTGGCTGGGCCAAGTGGGCACCCTATGGGCAGTGCTCGAGGACGTGTGGTGGAGGGGTGCAGCTGGCCAAGCGGGAATGCACCCACCCCGTGCCTGCCAACGGGGGCTCCTACTGCGAGGGCATCCGCGTCAAGTACCGCTCCTGCAACCTGGAGCCCTGCCCTGCTGCAGGTAAGGGCACGCACGCTCCTGGCTCTCTGCATGACCTATGACAGCCCCTAAACCTGGAGCCTGAGCTCCATAGAACCAAGGAACCGTCTGGGTTGGAAGGGATCTTAAAGCTCATCCAGTTCCATGGGTAGAGGCACCTTCCACTAGAGCAGCTTGCTCCAACCTCCTGTGTCCGACCTGCCAGGGATGGGGCAGCCCCAGCTTCTCCGGGATCCCCAATCCCATGCACATCCAACTTCTTTTTCCAGTGCCGGGAAAGAGCTTCCGTGAGGAGCAGTGTGAGGCCTTCAACGGGTACAGCCACAGCACCAACCGCCTCACCGCATCCGTCTCCTGGGTCCCCAAATACTCCGGTGTCTCCCCTCGGGATAAATGCAAACTCATCTGCCGAGCCAATGGCACCGGTTATTTCTACGTGCTGGCACCCAAGGTGGGTGAGGGACCCCCCGTGGTCACCATCAGGGCTGTGGGATGGCTTTGGTGTGCCTGGAAATGAAGGATTTCTCCTTGTTTTGTGGGCGGTTGGGGTAGATGAGGGAGTGGATCAGCCTGGATGTGCCTGCTTCCTTCTTCCACGGCTGGAGCCGGTCCGTGGAGGGTTTCTGTGGGGCTTGCAAAGGTGCATTTGGGATATGCACACAGTGCTGAGATAAAGGATGTGTTACAGGTGTGTTCCCTTTGCACCAGTGCAATGGAAAGAGCAGAGTAAAGGGATGCCGTGCCATCAGAGGCCTTAACAATCCCAAGTGCCAAGCAGAGAATGATGATGTGGTGCCTGCTGGCACGTCCTCAGGACCCTTTGGATGGATCTGGGTGGCAAAGGGAAACGCAGCAGTTGTTTTGCTTGTGCAGGTTGTGGATGGGACCCCTTGCTCCCCAGACTCCACCTCGGTCTGCGTGCAGGGCAAGTGCATCAAAGCAGGTTGTGATGGGAAGCTGGGCTCCAAGAAGAAGTTTGACAAGTGCAGTGTCTGCGGAGGAGACAACAAGAGCTGCAAGAAGGTCTCAGGCTTGTTCACCAAACCCATGTAAGTGTTCGATGACCCATCCACTAAGTGTGCTTCCCCATCCACTGGGTGCAGGAAGGCCATGGAGATGGTTGAGGGTTGGAACCAGATGATCTTGAAGGTCCCTTCAAATCCAAACCATTCTATGGTGATGGGTTTAAGCTCATCCTGAGCAAAACCTCCTGGTGCCGGTGGCCATCAGGACACATTTAACCTGCTGATGGCTTGTGATGGTACCTCCACGCTGATGGTACTCTGGTACCTCCATGTTGATGGTATTCTGGTATATCCATGCTGATGGTACTCTGGTACCTCCACGCTGATGGTACTTTGGTACCTCCACATTGATGGTACTCTGGTACATCCTGTTGACCCCCAGGAACTGAAGCACCTTCCTACATGCTCAGCTTAGATGAAACTCAATGTAAGGAGCAGATTCCAAATGAGCTTCATAGGAAATAACCATGGGGTGAGAAGATCATAGGAGATAACCATGGGGTGGGAAGGTCATAGGAGATAACCATGGGATGAGAAGATCGTAGGAGATAACCATGGGGTGGGAAGATCATAGGAGATAACCATGGGGTGGGAAGGTCATAGGAGGTAACCATGGGGTGGGAAGGTCATAGGAGATAACCATGGGATGGGAAGATCATAGGAGATAACCATGGGGTGGGAAGGTCATAGGAGATAACCATGGGGCGGGAAGATCATAGGAGATAACCATGGGATGGGAAGGTCATAGGAGATAACCGTGGGATGGGAAGGTCATAGGAGATAACCATGGGATGGGAAGGTCATAGGAGAGAACCATAGGGTGGGAAGGTCATAGGAGAGAACCACGGGGTGGGAAGATCTTGAGACCCCATCCCAATGGGATGTGCTCCTGCTTAACGCCCTGCCCTTCCCTTCCAGGCATGGCTACAACTTCGTGGTGGTCATCCCCGCGGGGGCCTCCAACATCGACATCAGGCAGCGGGGCTACAAGGGGCTCATCAGCGATGACAATTACCTGGCTCTGAAGAACGGGCAGGGCAAGTACCTGCTCAACGGGCACTTCATCGTGTCCGCAGTGGAGAGGGACCTCATGGTGAAGGGCAGCGTCCTGCGGTACAGCGGCACCGGCACCGCCGTCGAGAGCCTCCAAGCCTTCAAACCCATCCAGGAGCCCTTGACCCTGGAGGTGCTGTCCGTGGGTAAGATGACCCCACCGCGGGTACTCTACTCCTTCTACCTCCCCAAGGAGAGCAAGGAGGACAAAGGCTCCTATAGGAAGGAGGGCAGGACCCCGACGGACCTCAACAACAGCCTGTCCAACCGCTTGGACGGTGGGAGGCCGAGCTACAAACGTCCTTCCTACAAGTGGGCAGCGGGTGGATGGGAAGCGTGCTCCGTGACCTGTGGTGATGGGATGCAGAAGCGCTCCGTGGCTTGCCACGACTCCTATGGGCAACCGGCGGCCGAGTGCGATGCTGCGCAGCGCCCGGCTGAGGTCCGGCTCTGCGGGGAGCCTTGCCCCATCTGGGATGCTGGACCTTGGTCCCCTTGCTCCAAAAGCTGTGGTCGTGGGTTCAAGAGGCGGGCGCTGAAGTGCTCGGTCCCAACGGGGCGCCTGCTCCCGCGGGAGAGCTGCAATTCCCGTAGGAAGCCGCAGGAGCTGGATTTCTGCACCTTGAGGCCGTGCTGAGCTGGTTGCAGGGGTGCTGTGTGAGGAAGGGCATGGTGCTCCTCCGGCTGGGGATGGGGGAGATGTCCATAGCACATAGAAAACAAGGGGGGGAGGGGGGAAAGGAATAAATAGGGGGAAACCCAAAGGGACCGAGCACACTCACCCCATGGGCCTGAGAGGGATGTCACCGACCAGGTCGCTCGGAGACAGAGGGGGAGCAAACGTCTACCTCGAAGCTGCTGAATGACGTGGAAACCCATCGGCAGAGGCTGGGATCAGGATGGAAACACGGATGGGAACGAGGAGGAGCACTGCCCGGGGTGGATCCGAGTACAGGGAGATGCCTCTATATTGCACAGCCAAAGCCTTCCCTGTCTTCCCAAGGCCCAGCCTACCTCCCCCCTCCTTGGGCTCCCCCCAACGCTCGTGCTCAATGGGACCAAAAAGGATTTATCAATGCAATGATGGCAAATGACATTGTCCAACCACCGAGGTGCTGGGACTGATGCTTCCACTGGTGAGGACTCACAGCCTAGGGTGGTCCTTTGAGCCCCAGCAGCATCCCTGGGCCAGGCTGGAAGGTGGTGGCTTCATTGTGGTTTTCTCCTCCTGTTTATGACCTGACCAGTGTAGATTTTATGGTGCTTTAACTCTGTATTGTTTTAACCTCCTTCCTTCCCCCTCCATCCCAATGGATGTAAACCTGGTGGAGCGGGGATGGCGGTATTCCCTGTGAGCTCTCATACCTGGATGAGGGTTTCCTATGGTGCTTTGGGATGGGGCTGTGTGAGCATCCTGTGCGTTGCTGGATGCTCCTTGACACCCTGATCCAGGGCCTGATCTAAACCACCCACCTGAAGCTTTTCAGGGTTAAAAGGGATCATTCTGGAGCTGAGATTGGAGCTGGCATCCCAAACCAAGCAACTGTACTGTAGTGTGTGGGGCCAGACACAGCCCCACCAGTCACTGGTACTTGACTCCGCTCTGGAAATGGTGCTCACTGCTTAATGGGACCAGTTTGCTGTGCACAGAGAGCCCACTGCCCTCCAGTGGGAAAGGGACTTAGTGGGGTATGGACACGCAGAGGAAGAGGTGGCTTTGAGCCTCTCACTACAACCAGTTTCTCCCTCCAGGGTTTGGTGTAGGGTCCTCAGATCATGCCCATTGCGGCTGGAGGGGACCATTTACACATCACTTGGGTCTTTCACTCAGATCAAATCAGGGACCACTTCACTTGTTGCTTTCTCACTGGTGAAGGTGCCTCTGAACCCATTTGCTGTGACTGGGAGCAAGCCAGAGCCTCTGCATTGGGTGATGCACTTAGTGGGAGCAGCAGGAAGGAGCTATAGGGGGGACACAGAGATGATGGGGAGGCAGAAGATGCTGTCTCAGCAGTCAGAGGCTTGCTCAGTCCCATGCAGGTGTAGCATGGAAACTCCTTGTGCCCCTTCTGCCCCAATACTATGGGCAAAGGGAGAATGATCACAAGGAACAGGACAGAGGGAGTACAAGGATTCCTTTGCTAGACCCTTCCATCAGCTTACAAACTCCTCATGACAACGTCTGGGGACCCATCCTCATGGACTGACATAGTGCCTTTTGAACACAGGAATGTTCTGGGTCTCCACACTGCTTGATAGAGTCATGGAATGGGTTGGGTTGGAAAGGATCATCCAGTTCCAATCCTCCGCTATGGGCAGGGACGCCTCACACCAGACCACATCAGGAGCAGATGCTGTGGTTGCTCTGGGAATGGGATTCAATGCCCTAACAAACCCCTTCCAGGTCTCCATTCCCATCATCAGGTCCCTTCCGGAGGGTTTTCCTGCATAGCCAAGCTTCCATTCAGGGACAGAGCTCTGAGGAGCTGCCCTATTGTCTCTTACCACCCCAAGAGATGGTTCCCAAGCCACTGAGAACCCATCAGCCTTGTCTATGGGGCAGGGAAGGACTCTTTGTGTGTGGTTCTTTTGCCAAGTGTGCAGCAAAAGGATGGAGATGCCACTCGGACTGGCTGCTCTGTGTATACCATGTATACTGATAGCAAACCTGAAATAAACTGTATTTAAAGCCACAAGCCTCCCCAGGGCACACAGTGGTGCCTGTGTCCTTTACTTGGGGGCTGTGGAGCATCTCTTATCGCCATCCCATTTGAAGCCTCAAAGATGGTTGTTCTGACCTGCTTCTGCTACAGGATGCGTTATGGGCAGCAATAAAGGAGCCCAATGGGGGCTTAGTCCCTGCACTGAGATGTTCAATGCATCAGGGTGGTTGGTTTGAGCCTGGGATCAGGATGCTCTTTGTCAGGATAACAGCAGTATAGAGCCAAATGGGTTAATGCACACTGGAACAGCACTCTCACATCCTGGAACAACCCGTGTCCATGCATACCATTGTCTGGGACGCACGTGCTATTCCGGAGTCATCCGCTCCATGTGCTGACAAAGCCTTAGTCACAGCCCATTCCCACATCACCTTGGGATGGTCCAGGAAAAGCAGGGTTAGGTTGAGCCACAGGCTGACCTGGCACAGCTGCTGGTGCCCGGAACACATCCCTACTCATTCCCAGCATAACCACCCTGGGTCAGTGCCCTCTTTTTCCTCTTATACCCATGCCAGCGGTGAAATAAACCCCTTCCTTTCCATGGGACATGCCGCCAGTTCCTGCAGGGCAATAAAGGATTGATATCCTGTGCCTTTTCCCACAGGAAAGCTCAGTTTCAGCCCAAATACATCCAAAGGCTCCAGCTGCAAATAAGGGCAGAGAGGGTGATTTCCACCCAGTGCTGCAGCTATTCCCTGGATGAGGAGGAGAAACCAAGTTAAAACCAATGCCTTGCTCCTCCAGCACCAGATGCCCTTAAATATCACCCAGAGAGACAAAACCCCACAAGAGCCCCAAGTATTTACCTGGAAAGAAACAGAGCATTGATGCCAGAACCCCCCAAATCCTACTCTGTTGGCTCAGGCTGCTTTGCTGTAGGGAAGCAGGAGGACTTGATGGGATTGAGCCAAATGCCCCCAGCTGGCGCCAGGGAGGGGACACAGGTGATGTCCTGCATCCACATCAAACCCGAAGCTGCAGGAATAGCTTCCTAATGCAAGAGAAATGATGGGGAGCATCATATACAGCATCCAAGGGGAAGGGGTGGCTTTTCCATGTGCCAGGAGATGCTGCCAGCGATGGTTCTCAGTGCTGTGACACTGGAAGAGTGCATGTTTCACTTCTCTTAGCTGTTAATTTGTCTTCTCTGGTAGATAACACAAGGCTAATCCTTACATTTTTCCTTCATGGGACACTGATCCTGCAGGAAGGAAACCTGCAGCTTCCAAACCTCAGCTTTGCTGTGGTTAAAACAAGGTTAAATCCCAGGGAACTGAAGGTAGGAACGACACTCACACCCTTAGGCCAAGGAGTTGTGTCCAGGAGTCCCCATCAAGCTCCTCTCGATGCATCTCCTTTTGACCACCTTGGGAGAAAGATGCTGGATGAGACCAACCTCTGCTCCGCTCCGAACACCTTTAATTCCATCTTAAGCGGTACAAATGGCATGAAAAGTGTTTGTACCCCCTGTGGTGCAGTGGAATGAGGTGTTCCTGATGGGATATGTTGATATCCAGGCTCCAAAGCTCTTGTAACACACAGAGCAAGTGCTGAACTCTTGCAGTGATTTAATACAGGAGTGTCCTGTGGTGCTCCAGCCAAACCACTTGTGCTTCACTCCAAACGCATCCCTGGATTGATGGCAGCGCATCCCAAACACCTTTGTGAGCTGAAAACTCCATCCTGCTCCTGGGGACCGATGGCAAAGCTGTTTATTTGCCTTTGTCCTAAGCTGAAACCCAAGAAGCTTGAGAAAACAGGGGTTATTTGAACCATCAACTCTGTAACATCAGGGACAGAAACCATCGAGGGTCATGTCTTTCTGGTCCAGGATTTCCACGTGGCTGTGGATCTGCTCCCGAGGCTGGACTTCCAAGGGTTCAGGAAAAAGCCTCATCGTTTGCTAACACAAAACTCAGTGTTACGTTTTCCATTTGAAATTATAAAGATCACTGTAATTAACTTTCTTTTAATCTTACAGGCAGGGTAGGCTACTTCTTTTATAACAGTCAAATCTTCAAAAATGGTTTCTTAACCCATTTGGTTTTCCTTAGCTTTATAACTGGTATGGACCTTGACAGCTCAACCAGCTTTCTGAAATAAAAATAGTATTAGTCTCTAACACTGTGAACTCATCATTTGCTTTATGGCATGTTATAAAATGGCAGGTGATCACCCAACTCTCAGAATGTTTAATACAAAACTCTGAAGTGAAGCCTTGAAGAAAAGGTATTTCTCCTGTGTCCATTCACTGTTAAACTGTAAAACCTCGCCTAAGAATTGACAAGGCTAGGTATAGGAGGTGGGAGGAATTGTATTCTGGAAATGCGCTCTAGAGGCACCTTTTTCCTTTAACTTGCAGGTAGCTAAAATGACACAGGGTTTTGAATAGGTGTTATTAATTCTATATGAGTAGTTTGCTGGCATTCCTTATTTAAGAAACGAAGCAGTAATCATGTATGATAATATGAAGTTATCATGTATCAGCAGACTGAACTGATGTTATATCCTTACAGATGTGCTGGTGTGGAGCAATGACCGAGTCATACGCTGGCTCCAAGCTATTGGCCTCCGAGAATATGCAAATAATATTCTAGAAAGTGGTGTACATGGTTCACTTATAGCACTGGATGAAAACTTTGATTACAGCAGTTTAGCATTATTATTACAGATTCCAACCCAAAACACCCAGGCAAGTTTGCTCATGCTACTTCTGATTAATCTGTACACATTATTGCCTTTTATTCATATTCAACCATTTTAATTTTTCACTTTGGTATCTCTAGGCTCGTCAGATCCTTGAGAGAGAATACAACAACCTTTTAGCACTAGGAACTGAAAGACGACTTGAGGAAGTAATTAATTTTATTTTCAGTATTTATAACACATCACAGTAAAATATAAAAATTAAATTGAATGCATGAAGACATTTACTTTTTGCACATTGTTAAAAAGACTCAGTTACAGCTTTAAGAAAACATTAGGAAATGCCAGTCATGGTTTCTAAAGTAACCTCAGTATGGTTACATGTTCATATCACTTTGGATGCTAAATTTGGCTCTGCACAGTTACCTTAAGATGAACATTCTCCATAGAGGAAACATGCAGAAAGGACTGGAAGGTTCACTGGCCAGAGAAAGTGGTGATGGGAGGAAGGTGATTGTGCAATCTATTCTTTAGGACACACTTTTTCTTCAAAAATAAGACAGAATAAAAGTGAGGGCTTGGTGGCTTGTTTTGAGGTGGTTTTTTTTTTTTTGGTTCTTCAAAGTTAATCAATATGTAATAGAATGATATTTGGGGCAGTTATCTAGGGTAGGGAATCTCAAATCCACCTATGGAAAATACTCATCTTCAGATAAAGAGTCCAGTGCAAAAAAAAAAAAAAAAAATCTTTGACTTCTGCACATAAGAAGGAATAAAACTTTTGAGGACTTAACATGCATATGAATTCTGTGCGTGCACGTGAGTGTTTAATTCTTTATTAGTGCTTTACATAACCCTCCTAATGCATGACAAAATGTGCCTTTTCTTTAACAGTATCTGGTAGATATCTGACTTTTAAGAAAGTTCTACTTCAGCTGATACAAAACCCATCTACAATATTGAGCCAGAGATTTACGAAGAGTTTTCCACCCTAGCATTTAACTTTTCTAAAGCATTTATCTATACAAGAGTGTCTCAAACCCACTGCAGTTACTGGATGCAGTGCAACAGAGCAGGGTAGTTGTGGAATACATTTGACAGTGGGGAGAAGCAGCACACAGCAGGACAAGGAATCAAAAGGTTAGAACTTAAACAGAGGAAGTTTAGATTGAATATAAGGAAGAAGTTCTTTACTGTAAGGATGGTGAGGCACTGGAATGGGTTGCCCAGGGAAGTTGTGAATGCTGCATCCCTGGCAGTGTTCAAGGCCAGGCTGGACAAAGCCTTGGATGACATGGTTTAGTGTGAGATGCCCCTGCTTATGGCAGGGGGGTTGGAACTTGATCTTAAGGTCCTTTCCAACGCTAACGATTCTATGATTCTCTTTTTGCTGAAGTGGGACAGACCTTAAGGTTCTGGAGCAGAAGCATCTAGATCTGAAAGCAGGACTACAAGAGCCATACAGAAAGAGGTGGGTCATCCATGGACAGATGGTAACCAAAATGCGACCATAGCCTAACAGTAATGAGAGAAAGAGAGAATGCCAGAATAGGGAATTACCTAACTTGGCATGTCATGGAGAGAGCATTCAAAAGCAAAGTCAACGCTGGGATGAACTAACGGCAATGCTTCAGGTGCTTAGGTGTCATCTTCAAAAAGAAAAGAAATAGGACCACAGTCTTTCTCTGCTTCTCTTCCCTTTAGATAATAGAAGCACACTTTAGTAGTCCTGAAGTGTTGGGGGTGGCAAGCTGTGGGATATCCTGAAAATCTCTTTCTAACCTGTCTTAATTTGTCTCCTGCAGCTCTCCATGAACTGCACTATGCTACCACATCCACTCAAGGCATCTCCTTGCACGAGTGGTTAAGAAAGTCAATGCAGATTGGCCTGAGTGCCATTGCTACAGCTTACCCTGAAATGTTCTGGTTGGTTTTGAAGGATTGCTTTGTATTTTAACCCAAAAGAAAGCTTTTAGAAAGCTCTCCAAGCCTCTGCCCCCTACTTATGTGGGTTCCTGCTCTTTACTCTTGCTATTTATTTTGCACTTGTTCTTTACTCATAAACGCTGCAGTTTGAAATATAGCAGAACATTTTTCAGTTCGTCAGTGTGTTGTTTGCTGTCAAGGAGACGAAATGTTACTACTTTCCTCTGGAGAAGCTTAGGACATGATGGATGAAATGTCACAAATAATTAGACTTTTCTTAAGAATTACATTTTTTTAAACTTCTGTTTTCATGTCAACAGGTATGTTACAGATAGGCTGCATGAAAGGACCTGGGGAAATTTTAGACCTCTGGAAAAAGCAGTAATGTAATATCTGATAAGCCAGGGCATTGCACCAGCTGAGACAACCTTTAAACAACCTCCCCTATGAAAATTCTCAGCTATGAAAATCTGAGTCCAGTGGCAGAATCAAACAGGTCCAGTCCAGTTCCTGAACAGCATGGACATTGGGATTTTAAGATAGCTTGGGGTTGGAACTAGATGATCACAAGGTCCTTTCCAACCCTAACTATTCTATGATTCTGTGATATAATCAGACCTAAAGTCCATCCATTCCAGTATCTTGTTCTGACTGTCATACTTTGTGGCACAGTTAAGCCCTAGACATTAGAACATTCAGTGATAATTTAAATAACTATGAGGCTTGGAGAAAATAAAAGCTCACTTTCACACTTTGAACAGAGATGTACTTCAGACAGGCAGATATTCAGATTGCATAAAATTATGTGGGAGAAAGACACGAACAAGCCCTTCAACTTTGACCTCTCACTGGATTGATTATGATAGCTGATCTGCACTTTGTGGATTGGGCACACATCTGTGAACATCCCCAGTGTCTGCCAAATACCTGAGCATGCTGAGGAGAACTGTAGAAAAAAGATCACAGGCATTCACACACTACTTCTTCATTATTGTTATGAGTTTCTAAAGCTCTCATCATTTTAATCTTTAAGTTTATAAACTGCCAGTTGTTATAGTGGGTAGGCAGTAAACACTGGATCAAATATAACACTGCAGCTGAATTATGCTTTGAAATCTTGTATTGCATGCAATGACTTTAAATTGCTTGCTTTGCTAGAAAGGCTGGAAGAATGTGAAGCCATGACATTCTAAATCAAACTAATCAATGATGTAAATCTTAACTGACAGAACGTGTCAATAATCAGGAATGCTTCAGGAGAACAAATCATAGGAATTACACACCTTTTAGATCTCCCTTCCATAACAAACTTATTGTCATTTATTGTAGCATCATTAAGGAAATATAAAGATTAATAATGATGTGGAAAAATTTACTTACCCCTTGACATGGAAATAAATTCTTATTTTTTAATCTACAGGGGGCAAATATTCTCCCACGTGTATTTGCTGAGCGATCTCAGTTGATTAGCAATTATTGAACTAAAATAGAAGTGTTGCAGTGAGTGACCTGAAAGGATCACTGATTTTTTCTGAGAGCATTTCAAATGCTATTTTTAAAGCTAAATATTAACTTTATGCACACGTACATGTGTAGAAGGGAAAGCGAGACATGAGGTTCCAATGTTCCTAAAGAGAACACAGCTCATGTGGGACTTCCTGATATTTCAGATACATATTTTAGATACTGGCATTATCAAAACAGGGCTTGGGAAAATAGTTTCCAAATAGCAGGAAAGGGGACAAACACCCTCAAAACTTTTTCTGCTCATTCAGAGAATAAGACTGTGATCATCAGCTCATCTTCAAGGATCACAAAACAACAAAAGGAAATTGCTTCCCGATGGCTAACATGTTAAGAGAGAAAAGAGAGAGGCTGAGTAGCTTCTTGACTGTGTCACTTCCTTCCAGCAATACCTGATGAGATTCCCTGCCAATGTGGAACCTGCCACTCATCCTCAACATCAAAGGGGATCTAGAGGGTATTTTATTGCCTTAGACTATCATGCTGCCTAGTATGGTATATAGTTGCCTCTGAAAGTCACCTATTTCTCTATGAGGAGCTTGGAAGTTGATAGAAAACATCATCAAGCACTTATTTAAGTGCTTCACAACTGTTTATATTCTAACAGCTGTGCACAGATTTATCAAAGAGAAGAGTTAACTGGTTGCATTCTTTCTCTTCCCTTAGTGAAGCCCATGATAACTTACATTCTGTGAAAGCTATGCATCTTTCCTTTTCCTTTACACTGCAGCCAGACAAAGCTCAGGAACACTGTCAAATTTCTGGGAGTGGAATCATAGAGATGGTCCCATGATAGATTCTCAATCTATTAATCTACTGTTTCATGCACTACAGCCACCACCACTGTGTTACTAATGCAACAAGTCTCAATAAACATCACAGATAACTGTGGCTGCTGTTCAATATGCCTGTGCTCCCTATGGCACTTTTAATCTTTAGCAGGTCTTAAAACACTTCACCAATTAACTTAAAGTTATTGGTGTCACATTGCAGCTTGGCAAACTGAAGCCCAGAGGTAAAACAACTTGCCCAAGGTCATGCAGGATGTTAGAAAAAGTCAACCAACACTTTCAATTTCTGTCCTTTATGTTGCTGCTCTTATTTGTATTGAAGCAGCAGGTAGAGGCTTCAGGTACTGAACCAAAATCTTCTTTATGTTAGGCCCCATTTTCAAGTAGAGCAAATGTGGAGGTTGTAACTGCAAAAATTACATGAAAATGAGAGGCTACTAATCTCTTTCTGTCCTACTTCTGTATAAGTACTTCATTTAGGGGAGACAGAGTCTTCATAGTAGATTTGTTTCTGCCACTAATGAATGTGTGCAAAGGTGATAGAAAGAAGCTGAGTTTCAGGGAAACTATTACTCCTCCTTGCTATTTTCTGCACTTTTACACTGTGAATCTCACTTCCTTTATTTTGGAGTTGAGATACAAAGAAGTATTCCAATATGAACACATACTTTTGGCTCTGTTCCACTCAACTAGAGATGAGGATGCAGCGTTAGCTACCTGGGAGCATAACTCCCAGCATGCTGATATTTTGTGGATTTCTGTAGTTGGTTCCCCAGTCACTGTGCTCATTTATCACACATTGAAAACTGCTGTTTCATAATACCCCTGGCTATAACACTAACTTCGGGAGGCCTTCCTTCCATTGTTCCCAAACCAACAGAAATGGGAGGGACAGGAAGCCTCTGTATCGTGAAATGATGTGTGTATTGATTCCTCAGTTCTGACACGGGCTTTGCATTTGACCTTCAAGTCATTCAGTTCCTCTCAGATCTCACTCTTATAATGGGGACTGCAGAATGCCAATCTGCCTAATTTTCATAGATCATCACTTCCTCATGGAAGACACTTTCTCATAGTGTACAGTAGCACAAATTCAATG
>JBCJKH010031435.1:0-12455 GCA_039877255.1 Loriculus beryllinus
CCCTGGATCACCTCTGAGGCTGATGTCCAGGCAGCTGGTGTTTCATTCACCTTAGTACTTTAGCCAGGACCGTGCTGCCTCTTAGCTTCTGGTGAGTGATGGTCCCCTACCACAGACAGCCCATGTTGCCAGCCACCAGTTGGCCTTGGCCTTGCTTGGAGAACCAGGCACAGCAGGAGTGTTGTGCCAAGTAGCTAAAAAGAGAGGTCATGCCACCTCAGGGCACTGAGGCCATTTTCTTTCAGGCTGGGATGTTTTGTTCGTATTATCTGACTAATCCCACTGTTCCCCTGCTGGAAACAAGCCTGAAAGACAAGTTTTCCTAAAGATGTCTACTCTCTGGTTGCCAGGCAGAAGAGAAGAATGATTCCCTGGAGAAATGTTGTCCATGGTAGGATTCCCTCCTGGGCAATCCATTTGCACACAAGTAGATCAGTCTTCTTATTCTTCAGTTACTTCCCTCCACAGGAAGACACAGGGGCAGGGTGGCTGTTAGGAAACCTGATGAGGAGACACAAGGAGATGACCGTTGTTTTTCTGCATGGAAACATGTTGCTGCCAAACTTGGTGCAGGTCAAATGTGCTGGTGGGGAATGCTTGAGCATGCTGTGCAGACTGCTGTTGCTGTTGTACAATTAGTTGGTAGGTGTCAGTGTTTCCTCTTTGTCCCGTCTTCACCCAGACAGACAGCTGAGATTGTTTTGTAGTCAATGTCCTGTGAATTTCTGTATCCATTCACAGCACTAAATAGAAACCTTGCAGCTCAGGCCTTGGCCAAGGCCAGTTCCTCTCATTTTATCCTCTTTTAATTCCATAAAGATGCTTTACATCCCATCTTCCTTTCTGCAGCCAGATGCAAAGAAACTGGAACAGGCTGGAACAGGATTAGACCTCAGAAAAAGGTGCTGGCCAGCTGCTGGCCACACAAGTGGGAGTGCTAGAGATGGCTTTGCTGGCTGGGATTACAATGTCACAGTAGCCTGGGGTATAATAAAGGCTGATCTGAGAGGCAGTGGGCTTTGTGTGCTGTGATCCTTACACATGGCTGAGGCAGTTCCTCCCTTGATTTGGGGAGGAAAGAGGTGGAGTGGCTGAGCTGCCACCCTTAGCATCTGAGTGGGCATGGATCTATGTTAGCTGGGAGAGGAGATGACAGGGACTGTTGTGTTTTACAGATCGATGGGCTGGAGGAGAAGCTGGCACGCTGCAGACAGAGCGTGGAAGAGATGGATCTTAAACTGCGCAGGGAGAAGCTCAGCCCTGAAGGAAGGTATTGGTGACTGTCTCCTTTCACAGCTGTGGCTGTGTACTTCACCTGCTGTAGTACTGAACATGGGCTCTTGAAGGGGTGGGAATGTGTGGTTCCCTATGACAAGACCCTGTTGCCTCAACCTGGAGCTTACTTGAGGAACTTGCCGTGGTGAGTTATGTGTGAGTTTAGTGAGTTATGGAGAGAGCTTTATCTTACCAACAGCCTGACTCCAGCCTGCACCACAACCAGCTAAGCAGCACCCAAAATTTGCCAGTTCATTTGCAGTGCTGGCTCCTGGCCTGTTAAGAAACAGCTCTGAGAGTGTGACAAAGGTTCACTGCATGCTGCTACTCAAGCCTTGCCAAAGCTGCCTAAATTTAGTCAGGGAGATGTGCGGCAACTAATATTGAGGGCCTAACGAGACTGAGGGAAATTGCTCGTCTTGGCCTGTGTCGCAAATACGTTGGGATGTACAGATACATTGACACACACCATCTTTCCTTGGGAAAGGGAACAGGGACAATTCCCCTGAAATCTGTCACTGACATAGAAAAGGCTTCTAGAGCTGGGACTCAAGCAGGAACTTGACCTGCATTTGCAGCAGAAAGAGGCAGAACTATTTCTCTAGACTGTGAAGCAAGAGATCCTAAGTCTCCCAGCTGAACCTCAGATCTCTCTGCTCGAGGACATTCTTCCAGTCACCAACATCCTGATGCTCTGTTCCTAGCAAAAAAAAGGCTGGGAAGCTCAATCATAGGACCAGGGAGCCATCCTGTTGGTCCTGGTGTCTGCTTTACAGTACTGTCCTATATAACCCAGCTAGAAATGATTCCAGCAGTGATGACATCTCCACACCTCAATACTTACCAGCCTCAGCTTAACTTCCTTGTTTCTCCTTTGCACTCTCTTTCTCACCCCACCACCCTTTACTGGGCTTTTATATCCCCATCCATATTTGTGCAGGGTCCTGTCTCATCCTATCTCATTTCTAGCTCCTCATCTCAGTAGTTTTTTCTTAGGCCTAAATTCTTATGTTTACAGTGTGCATTCTTTATCTGGTTCTTAGGTGGCCAGCAACCAAACCTGGTTGTGATAACTTGACAGGATGGAAGATATCTGTATGATTTCTCTCTGAAATACAGGGCCTAGAGCAAAAAGTTAGGAATAGGGATTCCTGGGGCCCTTTGTGAATTTTGCACCCTGTATGGAGATGGAATCAAAAATTCTGTTGCCTTAATACAGACCATTAAAAAAACCCTGGAGAAAGGTACCATGATAAAAATTGATTGAGTAGCACACAAAGGAGAGCTCTGCTTTCCCATTTTGAAGTTCAGTTGTCATGGTTTCTTCACGTCTCATTCCCAAAGCCTCTTCCTTTGACTCTCTTCACAAGGCAACTTGTTAAGCAGCAGCTCAGTCATGTTGGTAAATCTTCCTTCTCACTTTTTCCTGGCTGCACTCCATGCTGCCTTCCTCCAGTTGCCTTGAAGAGCCCTTTCCTCTCCTGCTGCTCCAGCATAGCTTGCTTTCTTGCCATCCCTTACTTAACTAGCTGTACATATAGATTTGGGTCTCTTTCCTCTTACAGGTTCCTGCTGTGCCACAGGGGGAACAACAAACTTGGTTACACTTACTGCTTTCTCTGTCTGCTCTGAAGCAGGAGATAATTTGTTAGAGCATATTTATTTACATGCACAGAGTCTGACTGCCTGTGTCCTCACTGTGCTGTAGTGGAAATGCTGTTTCTGCTTTCAGGCAGTTTGTTCTTGTATTTAAACAGTATATTAATTAATCATCTTATGCAGTTTAAGACAAGGGTTCTGTTGCCCTGACTTAGTCTTTACTGTTAGAGTGTTCTGTTTAGTGACAGGTTGTTTAACTGGCTGTTACTGGGCTTGGATTCAGCTCATTGCCTTGAGTTGACCAATTTGTGTAAGATAGCTCTGACAAAGGGACACCAGCTTAAATTGGTGAGAACTGGTGTTCCAGATGTGTTGGAAGGGCAGGATCCTGCCGAGAGCATGCAGGGACCCTGCCCCATCCCATATCTCTGGCAGAACTTTGACCTCGCCTGGGGGAACAGAACAGGACACACACACAGTCTGACACACACAGAGCCCCCTTCCTAGCCTGCTTGCATATGCTGACACTGTCCTGAAAGGAGAGATAGGAAGCAGTTTGTGGGAAGGAGAAAATAATCTAAAACTGTTGTATCTCTTGCACTGCTGGGGGGGTTCTAAGCTGTCACCCCTCCACAGTGAGGGTGAGGGGCTCATTCTGTGAACAAATATCCCTGGCAGTGGAACTGTCTCTCTTCCATCATATAAGCAAAGAAATAGACTGTGTTTGCCTTGCAGGTAATGAACTTGTCTTCTCATTACAGAAAGTCACTGGAGAGAGAGAGAAACTTACTAATGACCAAAGCTGACAACTACGGTAAGAGCTTCATTAAAAATGGTCCCTCTGGGCTGGATGGGATCAGTGCTGCAGCTTAGCTTCATCTTCCAGCTCCTGCCACCTCTGACTTCTGCTTTGAATTTAGGTTCAACCAAAGAGAGTTAGACTGAGGGAAATTTAGTCAGCATATTATAATAGGAGTCTGGATCCTCTTGTTTGAGCTGTGCTATCAGAGAAGAAAAAAACCCAGCATCAGCAAGTGAGGGGGGGGGGAAGATGTCCCTTTCACTTACCCCAAGTTAGCAGTCTTTAGACTGACTTGAGTGGCTTTTAACATCCCCCCTCTATTCCCCTGCTTTTTAATTGAGGGCTGCTGAGCAAGCTGGCAAGTGCTCTCTGGAGTGTAGCAAAGTCTGCCCTCCTTGGGTGAAGGTTCTCGCTGCATCAGTTTCTGGGGCCATTCAGCACACAAGCATAGGGATGCACACTGAGGTGCTGCCTCCAATTCCAGGGAGCCAGGGTCTGTCCTTGCTGCAAGTGCTGCTTTAGGCAGAGTTGAAATGAGAGTCCCTCAGAGCTACCACAGGTTTGACAGCATTTCCATTCCACTAGGGATGCTGCTTTGAATGTCTTCAGGCTGCTGACTGCTTGACAATACTCTCCAGCAGTGCAAGCACCATAGCTCACACAGAGGAAGGAAGCACAAGTATCCTTTTAGGTCTGGAAACTTGAAAACTGGGGCATGGTCAGCAAATTTGTAATTTTAATTCATGTTAAACAACTGTTTCCAGAAGATCCATCCTTGGCCATGTTCAAGGCCAAGCTGGACAGAGCCTTGGGTGACATGGTTTAGTGTGTGGTGCCCCTGCCCACTAGATGATCTTACTATCCTTTCCAACCCAAACTGTTCTATGATTCTGTCACTGAGTTATTTTAAACTGATTCAAAGCTGTTCCCTAAGGACCTACCACTAGAAATGGCGTAAGACCCTGCACATCCCTGCCCACCCTTTTACTAGCAGTCAGCATTACCAGTGGCACATGAACAGAGCAATGTGGTAGGCTGCTCAGGCAGCAGCAACAGCCTCACCTAATGGTGATGGCTACTCCTCTTGGAGCGGAACAGACAATGCATGTATGCAGAGTCTGTTTAGATCACTGCTATGGCCTCTGATTAAATCTGTTTATTCCACCTGACACACATTAGGCCACAAACAGCAATTGCTGACAACAGCATTGCTCCTTCTGTTTAAGCTGCCTGGGGTTATGTGACTGCTTGCCCTTACCACCCCATCTGTGACCTTACAGATTCAAGCAGTTTGCTTTGTGGTTGCATTAGAAGGCTTGTCCTGTGGGAAGAACAGGGGCAGAAAGGACAGCTAAAAGCCTCTTTTGATGCTAGCACCAGGGTATTCCCATTGGAGGCTGCTAGTGGAAAGTATGGAGACAGTAACCTATGTAGCTCCTGCAGCGGCAAAAGCAGCCTGGAGTCTGCATCCAACCTTGCCTGCACAGTAGTTACAGCTGTTTGGCCATGCAGTGTGTAATGCTATAGACCTCACTTCTTGCCTGTACCACCAAGCAAAGTTTTGTGGAACAGAGCTAGCAAGAATCAGACTCTGATCTTTGGGAAAGTTAATGGAACTGAAGCAGAGCTCAGTAGAACTGGTACTTTTGGTAGCCACTTCCTTCATATTTGCAGCTGTGTTTTCTGCTTTTGTAAACCAGGGCCAGGGAAAGCTGCAGCCCCCAACAGAGTAAGGGTCCATGCTCAGACCTGTTCAACACTTGTGGGACAAGAGGAAACCCAGATTCTGCAACATTCAGTGGTGGCTACAGTGTATTTACCAGACTGCTACATCTAACAGAGAGTAGAAATAGCCCTATTTGTCTTCCACATTCTTGGAAGAGATCAAGCAATTATTCTAATGACCCATTCTGTCCTAAGTAGGCTCCTAGAACAAGATCATTTGCAAACAGGAGCTTGTCTAGCACTTAAGTATTCCCAAGTACAGCTACTGAGGTTGACAGGGTAAGAGCAAATGAAAGGGTTCCTGCTAGTTTACTTCCTGTTAGTTTACTTCCTGTTCAGCACATCTTTTAATTGGCAGCTTTGCATACTGATCCCAAAAGAATTGCCCATGGCCAAGGTAGTATTGTGCTGTTAAGACGTTTTTGAAAGGAGATGCAGATGCAACACAGAGAACACTCAACAGGCAAGGCTTTTGTTTGTTTCCCAGAGAAAGAACTGAGCGCGCTTCATAAGGAGAACCGCAAGAATGCTGCCCTTGCTGTGGCTGTGGGACTGCTGATTGCTCTTATTTATGCCTGGTGGACAGTGTGATTGCACTCAAGAATTCTCCCTGCTGACCAAATGACTCTCGTGCAAGGAGCTCTTTCTCCTCTTACCACTGTGCCTCTGCCAAGGGTAAGGATCAGCATTTTAGATAGATTGCTGTTATTGCTCATCGTCTCCAAGCCTCATTGCAGGGAATCTTTTTCTCTGAGAATTGCGGGGGACAGGAGACAAACGAGAAATCAAGCACACCTATGGCTGGAAACCTGGTCAGGCAGAACTGAAGGTGGTGCTATCTCAACTGCATACACAGTGTACACCATCTAGCCTGATGCAGGAAGGCAATACATTCTCTATTTTGAAGAGGACCTCTGTGGCTTCAGACACGTGCTCTCTGCCCAGCCCTGCCAGAATACATGCCACCTTTGTTCCTGTGACTCAGCCATAAACTGAAGAGACACTGAACTCTCAAAGGGTAACTTTGGTATTGTGACCAAAAGATTCCAAGTGTTACCAGAGCTGATCTAAATAAGTATGGTACCTCCTCCACACTTGACTTGAAGGACCAGAAGAATCCTACCTCCACAAAACCAGATGAGAGGTAGGTATCTCTCTGTAAGCAGGCAACATCCAGCTTGAGATGTGGGTGGGCTCTGAGAAGATCTACCTACCTCTCCAGTGCATCAAGGCTTGGTAGCCATTCTGTGCCTTTGAGAATCAACACTTGAAGAAGAAATTGAACTATGAAGTCCCAGGGATGGAAGTGCCTCTGCAAAGGCTTTAAATAAAATAATTTAACCTTGCAACTTCTGGTTTCCTTTTTTTTCCTGTTTTGTAACATCTCTTAGCCACTGTTTTATTCTCATCTTGACACACACTGCACCATAGTAAGCCTAGAAGGGATTAGGCATTTAACATACCTGGTCAGCAAGATCTCAGCAGTGTGTTATTGGTCTGTTGTAGCATGGAATCTACTCAAGTGTTTGTGTTGAGTGGAAAAGCAGCCTCATATGCTGCATCGGAGTGCTGGGAACTGACACCTATAGTCCACTCTCTGGTGAAGCAGGATACATTAGGTAGCCCTCAGAGTGCTCTGACATGTCAGGAAAGCCATTAAAAGGGGGCTGCCTTGAAAATTCAACGGTGCAAAGCATTTCTGTCTCCACACTAACACTGCCAGACAGAATTCTGTGGGAAGCAAAGTGGACAAGCACTGTTGTGAACTAAAAGGGCTGTATTGGTAACAGAGACAACAAAAGCAGGAGTCAACGCAAAATGATGCGCAGCCTAATGACAATACATTGTGCAATTAATGTACATCAACATTCTCTTCACCAAGACCTTCCTCACCTCCCCTCCCCACCATAATCCCTTGATACCTACCCTGCAGCAGGGAAGCAAGGAGCATAGTGGCTCACACTTGCCTTCTTTGAAGGGGGATTCAGAATCACAGTTCAGTGCTTCAAAAATAAAACTAAAAAGCAAATACACGAGGGGCTGGAGGCAACTCTGTACACAGGAAGTATCTGTTCATAAGAGCTGGCTTGCGGGCTAATGGGGGTTTATGTACCTTCAGAGGCCTACACTCACCCTGGTGTGCTTCCTAGTCACCCTCCTGTTTGCCAGCCCACAGGAGACCAAAGCCCTGAGTGGAGGACACGACACCTAGGAAAGGAGCCTGGCAAAAGGAACAGCATCAAGGCAGCTGGAAGTGTCCAAACTCAAATTACTGGTTGGTTTAAAAGCCAGCTGAACCACAGCTGGAGGTTCCTTACTGCCCACTGGGACAGATTCTTCTGCATCCCTCATGGAGTTGCCTTGCCTTAGCCAAAAAAAAAACCTGTTCTCTGGGGGTAAAGGCCACTGTTTCTTTCATACATGTTTTACCAGCACTTGGGAGCTGCGTTAACAGCATGCAGTCCCTCAGCTGCTTTGGTAGACCTGTGTCTGGGCACTAGTAATCACCAGTGTGAAAAGAAGAGCTCTGACCCATTTCATTTTGGCCAGAGCTTGAGAAGAAACAGAACAGCTCTGCTGCACAGTATTCAGGGCTACCTGCTTGTAAGCTTAGCTCCCAGGCTTTGCCTCCTCCAGCTTCCATTGACTTACAGGCTATGCCAGCTTCTGTGCTGCTCCTTCAGCCAGGGGCACAGTTCTGCAGTGATCAAACCTGCAGATCATTTTCTCTGGTGTTGCAGCTGTTAATTTCATTTACACTAAACAGTAGAGAGTTAATACATGGTTATATGAAGACAGTTTGCTTTGGAAGACATGGAAGCCCTCCAAGCTCAAGATAGCACAGCCTATTTGTACGATAAGGAAGGAAGTGAAACTACATGCTGAGAATACATACTTAACACATGATGCTGACCATTGGAGGGTGGAGGTAGGACTTCAACATACCATCCTTGGACTGGCTTCTCTGGGTGGGGTGCAGGGCACCCATGGATCTACAAGTGAAAACTTACATGTCTTGCTACATAAAGCTTGTTCAAATCATACATAATGGGTGTGGAGAGAAAGAAACAGGAATCTAAACAAGAGCTATAGATTCTAGAACTATAGCTTTCTTTAAGGCACTGTTCAACCCCTAAATCAGTTTCCTCCCTACTGTCATTCTGTGTTTAAAAACAAGCCAAGAACAAAAAAAAGCAACCAAAAGGGGGTAGGGAGGGCAATTTTGCCGCTTGGCCAAAAGCAGTCAACTGTGTTTTCTCCTGATTTATGTGGAAGACTTGGCAACAGTGCCACGGAAGCCAGAAGTGAAGGTAAAACATGCAGCAGAAGACAATTTTGAACCCAGCTCCAAAGTGCACATGGAGCACTGTTGACACACAAACACCATACTGACAGTTTCACAGCTCTGTGCCTTCACCCCAGATGCCATTCCAGGGTTGGATGAGACATGGAGAGTTTCAAAGCCCACTTTGACATTTAAAAAGGAAAAGTCAGGTAACCCTTCAGTGGGCATAGTCAGGGGACAGGATTTCTTCTGATTGACCAACATGGTTGAAGTCAAGATCTCTTTTCACAGAAGCCCTGGGTTTTTTTTAACTAAGTCAAGACATCGCCATCACTCCCTCTAAAGACCTCCAGCATTGCAAACTTCATCTTCCTCCCGCATCCACTTTCTTCCCTGAAGATGTGGGTAATAGTGTAGATTTCCAAGAACTAAAGCACCTTTGTCTTGGAAGTATGAGGCATAAACACGTTCACAAATTTACCCCAAGCTGCTGGCTCAGGATCAGTCACTGATCTAGAGAGGGGAAATCCTTGTCACAGCAGCTTCTAGAGGTCTGAGAAAGCCTTGGCACGGAGCACATCAAATCTGTGCCAGGAACTCTGCGCATCACCTGCTCTGGCCTTGTCCAACAGGATACCATCATATAGGAATTGCCAGTGGGCAGCCAAGTGCCTTGATAAGCAGAAATGTTGGAGACACCAGCAAGAATACATACTTGCATCCCAAACCCAACATTCACCAATGAGTTAACATGCTCCACTGGGTAGTGTAGGCCTTTGATGGGCCAAGGAGACAGACAGCTGCCAGGAACAATGCAGGGCCCCTTCAGTGTGCTGCTGCCCAGCTCTGCCACCAAGACATCTCTGCTCCTTCCCACACTGCCAGGGAAGCGTAAGCCTGGAGGGTTCTGGCACACATAGAGCACTCCACAAACCTCACTGAATGTTTGAACAGGAGCAAACAAAACTGCCAGCCCCCTGGCCTCATGCATGCAGTAGGTCAGGACAAAAGGCCATTCAGCCATGGCTCTAGGGGTCACCATGGGTACTCCAGCAGCAGGCGCTACCTGGGCCATACTCATATACACTGCCAGGGTAGAGCCTTGTTCTGTGCCTTCTGCATACAACCTGCTGGTTTGATCACCTCCAGGAAATCAGCTCTGGAGAAGACTAGGATAGAAGTTGTGGAGCATCCCCAGTCTCATCAGTCCCTGAAGAAGCAAAGCTGGGCTCAGTCCCCCCTGCACCCCTCAAGGGAGCAGAGTTAGGGGAAGTGCGCTTGGATGAAAGACAGGACATCCTCCTTGGATAGCTTCTCTGGATCTTGCCTTTTCTGAGAGTCGTGCACTTTGACACCTTCCCCCCACTCCCAAAAGAGGCGGCTGTAATGGCAGACACTGTGGGCAGAGAGGAGAGCAACATTAGTTTGGCAGGGGAGAGGAGGGAAAACACTGTATCCTGGCCCCAAAGTGCACTAGACAGACAACTGCCCTAGCAATTGGAGGCACGCAGAGATATTCTGCCTAAAGGCTGCCTTAGAAAAAGACCAGTGCATTCATTCACCTTACAAACTCTACAGTCCTTAAGGCAACTTCCAAGCCTAAGAGATTTCCATGGAAACAAACATGTTAATTCTAGCTTCAGTCAAGATTTAGTTCAGTATTTGCTGGAAGGAGACATGTCATTAGGGAAAAACCTTCCTCCTCCCCCAGCTCCAAGTTTTTGAGAGGAAACTGTCATTGCAGGTAATGGAGAGGCTTTAATGAAGAATTCAGAAAGTCTGCCAGCAGCAGCAATCTAACCACTCACCACAAACCTACTAGAATCAGTAATAGCTGTCCTGTGGAGCTTTGCAAACCAATAGCACTTCACACTGTACAAAACCAGCTAGGATCATCCCCTTCTTCCCCTCATGTGAAATACCCAGCTCTACTTGGCTGCTGACAGTTCTGGTCCTACAATGCCATCTCTCATGTCATCCATCCCACACATCCCTCTCTCACTGCATCAGCACAGTCCCAGCCATAATGAAAACAGAGCTGCTAATTACTGACAACAGAGCAGCCTTTAGTTTTGTACAACTACTGACACTTAATATTCATAGCTTATTTAGCGCCACTGTTCTAACAAAGCAGTACTAGCACAGGGACAAAAGCACATGTCAGTGGCTAATTACAGACACATTAGTACTCACTAACCAAAACACCACATCCTTTCTGGAGTCCCACACAAGCACTCCCTCCACCTCCTCAGCCCTTCATGCTGACCTATTTCACAGAGTGCACAGGCAGAACACTAAGCCCGTCCTGACAAGTGGATGGGAAAAGCATCCTGTGCCTCTGCTTTTTAAGCCTGTTCTTTAATTCAGCTGGTTAAGGAAAGCTTAAGGATTCTTAAGAGCACTGCTGTAGGGTAAGTAAGGAGATTCAAAGTGAGAATGTCAGGAACCCTCTTTCCTATCAAGTTCAGAGGCACAGTCCTGGGTACTGGTAGTGGAGGGCATCTCTTGAGACCACCTGAGCACAAGGGGTGCAGAACATCCTCACCCAAGAGCCCTGAAATATCATAAATTCAGAATTTGCTGTAGTTAATGACATGGGCTTAGTCTGGTACTCGACAGACACAGATGGGGTTCAGCAGCCACAATGTCAATGGCTGTCCACTGACAAGCCACTCCATCTTTTCCCAAGGAGCTACTGCTTTTTGCTCCCCACACTCTCCTCAAACAGCTCCCAGCTGCCTACAGCTTATTGCACAGCCTGCGCTAAATGAAGTGGGATTTGCTCTTATATTATCAACTTCCAACCAAGCATCTTAAAACACAGACATGCAGGAAATTACAGTTACTGGGCTCAATTTCCATTTCCCTGTGCACAGGGAGGTTCAGTAGCTTGCACTCTGCTGCAGACTGGGGAGCAAGGTTGAGATGTGTGTTATTCATAGCAATTAATTGCAAACCCCACGAAGCCAGATCAAAAATCATCTAAGTGTGCGAAGGTGCCAGCTCCTGCAGCACCCCCTGCTGGTGTCTAAGGTGCACCTGCACTGCAAATGACTACAAGAACAGAGCAGAACTCCCCTCCAAATACCCAGACACACACACACACACACAAACATCTGTTCTTCCATAGCTGCAGCTCTGGCCTGTACTCACTGAAAGGGTGCAATAGATTCAGAAGGGAGGTTGTATGTTGTGCTCTTGGTTATCTTGTTGAAGAAGAATTTCTTCTTGGAGTTTTTGCTGTATGCCATTGTCCAGGGATCTTGCAGAAGAGTCATAGGGGTCAGATAAGGAAATTGCAAGATGGGAGGGAAGCACAGTATCAATATAGTATCAGTATACAATGCAAGCAGGGAGGAGGAATCTGTAAGAATAACTGATTCTTTTCTTACTGCTTTCTCCTTCCCTCCCCCAGGAAGACCTGCTTTCCAAGCTGTTCTCTATTCATTGAGAAAACTCCTTTCTCCCTGCATGTAAAGTTGACATTCCAAATAGGATATTTCCACGTAGTACTACTCTGGAAAATATCTTCTTGAGGAACAAATTATGATCTCATTAAAAAAGAAAGTCATCAGTTATGTAAAGAAATGAAATCACCTAGACAACAGCTAATTGAGATGCAACAGAAAAACCTATCATATAAATACCCAAAGCTTGATCATAGAATCATAGAATGGCTTGAGTTGGAAGGGACCTTAAAAGATCATGTAGTTCCAACCCCCCTGCCATAAGCAGGGACACCCCACACTAAACCATGCCTCCCAAGGC
>JBCJKH010031435.1:17725-28252 GCA_039877255.1 Loriculus beryllinus
AAAAGCAAAGTATGGAAAAGGCAGATTAGACACAATACATCGACAAGTAGGTAAATGCAACTTCTACACAGAACAATGATCCATAGAATTAGCTTCCTCATCTGTTCATTCCTGTGGGGGAAGTTCTGTTTGTATGAAAGGACTTGGAACAAGTTTCCAGGTAAAGCCTCACCTGGATCAGCTCAAAGAACTTGGACTTTGGATCTGAAGATGAGGGCGCAACACGAGCCTGATCAGGAATCTGAAAACAAATCCAAATAATTGATAAGTATTGGTTTCTTGACACATTCAGAAGAACCCTTCTGGTTCCAACGCATGCCCCTGAATCTCTTTTCTTGAATTCCAGTTGCTAAGGAGGTAATCTGTCAAGTAAAAGGTCTCACATGTTTTGCAAATTTAATGTAGGCATACCAGATCTCTTGGGAAACAACAGGCAAATTCAGAAAGTTTCAGACTAAATCTTTGATTTTATGCATGTTTTGGCGAAATACTGTTTCACTGAAGTCACATAATTAGCCTGAGAAACTGCCTGCCAGATCTATGGCCCCACTGCAGTCAAAAGCTCAGGAAACTGCAGACTCCTCAACAAGACCTTTTGGAGAGCTCTGCTGCTTGGGAACTAACTGCTGAGTTCACTCTGCGCGCGATGAAATATCCTGAACTGCAGCAAAGAAGCCTCCTCAGTTAAGCCATACACATAATGAATCAGAAACATCCTGTTTGCTTACATAAACAGCTTGAAATGGTCCCTGACTTTCCAGCAAGACAACATACTAAACCTCTGGCTATAAAGTCCTATGTGTACTTCAGCTCCATTCTTGTTTTACCAGAGCAAGACACCTTCACGACCTCCTTGTCTGCAGTTTGCTTACCCCCCACAGCTGGAGACACTCCTTTCGGATTTCAGCCTGCCGTGGCTCCATCAGTGTCCTAGATAAAGCCAGCAGACTGTTAAGATGGTGAAACTTCCCTACTCTTGCAGCATTACATATCCCAGCCCTATAAGACATGCATCTGTCAGCATTTGGCTTGGGAATGACAAACATGCACTGTTCCTCAACCGGTTACACAAAAGAGGATGCTGTCTTCCCACCCTTCACCCGCCTCCAAGACCCATGTTCAGCTTTGTTTCATGGCTTGCACTACTGATCAGCAGCTATCACTCCATCTGATGGAAGTACCACTGGGCATCAAGATTTTCACAAGTTATTCATTAGCCTGAACTTGTGCTAATCTCCCAAAGCTGGGTACATAGCACAGCTCACAAATAGTAATGAAGGCCTGCTGAAAGCCACAGAAATAAAAGTTTCAATGTTAGGATTGACTCCTGGCTACCGGATTCACTCAACTTTCTACTACATATTATCACCTGAATGACACCTGAACAGGAAAGTTATGCCAGGGAAACAGCTATGCATTGCTATGGCTTCAGTTTTGCACAAGGAATTCCGCATCATCAGTTTTAGGTAATTCTAGGTATGTAACTTAGGTGCTTCGGATTGCCCCTGGAAAATGAAGAACTATGAACCACACCCAGATGGTTACTGTAGAACTGAACATACCAGCTGGAAGTTACTTCTCTGCTTACATTCCTGCTGAGACGCAGACCCACTTATGATAATTAGAAATCATGCAATGCTTGGAAGCCTTCTCAACAAAGGTGATAACAGACCATCAACTTTCAGGACTCCTCCAGCCACCCGCATCTTTCTGCAAATAACTCAAACTGAGCTACCCAAAAGCACTCTTCACTTTCCTGGCTCCAAAGGCCAAGCCAAGTAACAGCTCAAGTCAAGAACACATTAAAGAAGGGCAAAACAATTCATTTACATCAGGTTAATTCAGTCTTCACCAAAAGCCAGAGGAATATACTCACGTGTCTTGAACAAAGGCACGAATTTTCGCTAATGCCTTTATCTGAACTTTGCAGTGGCTGAAAGAGAGAACGAGTTTCAATCAGGAAGCAAGTTAACTGCCACCAAGATTGTTCTACTGTTCGAAACAAGGAAAAGTGATCCTTAGAACAGTGATGGATCATTGCCAACATGACTGAAAATGTCAGGAAGGCCACTGGGAAGAACTAGGCAGTAGCCTCCTTTCTCTGCTAGACAGTACTTGGAGGCCAGTCACTAACAGTATATAGCATTTTTCTCTGCGTGAGGTACCTCTGCTCTGCTAAGCCTCCTAGGAGGCAAAAGCAGAGCAGTGTAGCATCATCAACAAGTACCTCCAGGAGTGCAAGAAACTACATCTGAAAGCCATATTGATTAACCTGCTTACAGGCAGCTGCTCTCACTGCCCACAGGCACTCACTTTTCATTGGACTGGACAATGTAATCGTAGAAATCCTGGTCGCCTTTGATCACATTCAGTGGGACAACAAGGTTCACATCTACATCTGAGTTACGCAGCTGGTTGAGTCTAATGTTCACCATGAAGAGATAGTCCCGCACATCATCAATTCCCAGCTTTAAGCCTTTGCATATCATGTACCTGTAAAGCAAGGCAGAGAGATCACATGGGTGCACATCTTCCACACAACCAACTTTCTAGACACACTCCCATTATCAGGACAGTTTCCCAAATCACAGGAATTTTTTTCCTCCTGAGTATCCCTAGGAAGGTGCAATCTTACCTATCACAAAGTCATTATACATTTCCTATGCTCTGGAAAGACTGTAAAACTCAGCCCTATTGAAAAGCCCCACAGATCTCCCTCAAGTAGTAAATCAATTCTGCTAAACTTGACGGGTACAATGATAACACATATAATATGTGCTAGCTTGACTGGAACCACAGTTGTTTCATGCAAAACAGTTCAACTGCTTTCTCCCCAGAAAGGTAATTTGGCCAGTATCTTCTTTACCTTGTCAAACATCATAATTTGCTAAGCATGTGAAATGTTTCCTCCTCCAAGACAGCTGCCAACTGAGGCAGCTCACAAAGCTTCCACCAGACTTACCCAAATCCATCTATCACTGTATTTAGAGGATAGGGTTTCTTTAATAGTCCCTCATGCTCAAGAATCTCACCTCTCCGAGTTGGCAGGACGGCTTGTCACAGGTTTAAAGATGCACACTCGCTCAAAGCAGCAATACAGCAGATAAATAAGTCCCACACTGAATGGAGTGAAGAGGTCAAAGGTTTTGCAGACAAAATGTCCTCCTGGGAAAACAAAAAACCAAAAAAACAAACCAGAAGAAGCACACCTGTACCAGCAGATAATAAGGGAACAAGAAGATACCAGGCACCTCAATAAGCTTGTCTTCTGCAGAACTGGTAAGACTATTTTTGCACAATTAAATAGCAACTAAACTGCACTCCTGAAGTGGGCCAGTGGGGCTCCATGAACCATCTTCCCCATATTTCTGCAGCAAAGCGAAAAGCATTTCCCTGATCAGGATCAAATCAGTATGCATGCTCTCTCATGAGCAAATCCTCTCTCCATGCCCCCATCTTCTCCTTCCAGGCCCAAACTGCGCCCTACAGCATGGCAGCGTGCTATGCAAAAGTCTCAATGGAACCTAAGCTCTAATATATGCAACAAGAAACCTCAGGCTGGATAAGAAAACTAACAGATGTTTTCTAAACAGAATAACTCGCCATCTAAAAAGAAAAGAGTCTATGTTGCCCCTTGCCTTCAAACAAGACCCACAGTTTCCCCAAGGAAAAAGCAGTCTTACAGAGCTATTACCTATCCAGACAGGAAACACTTAAAGAAGGTTGCTCCTTTTCCCACATCACATTTGAGACTACTGCCAAGTAGATCATTGCCTTAGGTACTTCTAAACATGGGGCACAAGATAAATGGTAACTTAATGAGCATTTTTATCTTCTGTACCAGTGCCAAAGGCTAACTAAATTCAGCAGAAGGGAATCATCAAAACCAGATGGAGCGGTCATGTCCATCATTTGGCAACAATAAGGTATAGCTAAGACAATGTGAGGCATCATCTTGTTCTGATCACAGAGATGGCATATTTAAAGAGAAAAACCACAAGTTAGAGGCAAGGATGAACTGAATAAACACTACTCTTTTTTCCAACCAGAGGGTACCGCTAGAGTGTTCAGGAAGCAGTTGGTCCAGCTAGTGCCATAAAACTCAGCTATACTGTCCAGTTATCACACCAGTGACCTTAGCCCAAGTCTTCTACATAACATATTGTAAGAGCTTTAAACTAATGCATTTTACCTCATGCTTATAATTAATGCAAGACAGACAGAGATATTTATCCCAGTTCTCTTTGCTTTGTGATTATCATCTCAGGATGTACATGTAGACATTCAATTCTGTGCAACTAAGCCTCGCTGCAGAGCAGACTTCATAGCATGTTAATATCCTTCCACAATTCCACGTACACCTTTGAGAATGAGGAAGAAGATGAATGGATAAAACATACCTGTCCGGACAATGGACAGTGCTGTAAGGAACTGGCAAAGCATGAGCTGTTTGCTCAGAATTTCTTGCAGATTCTCCTGACCCTCCACTGAGAAACCCTGCAAAGCACACAGCATGTGACTAGTATATCCACACATCTGTCAGTCAACCAAAGGATTCTTTGCAGCTAAATCACAAAATCAAGATCATTTCTGTTTCTTTCAGACAAAAACTACTGCCACTGGGAATTTTAATGGCATGCCTTGAAGAATTTCACGTTGTAACTACGGACACATGTCAAATATCCTACTATATGCAGACTGAGGTAACATTTTTGGTCATTAGAGCAAGAAGAAAAAGAAATGGACCGACCCCATCAGCCATTAAGAAATGCACTCCCTTTTGATCAGTATTGTCCAAAACAAAATTCCGGAAAGCCGTAATGTTCTCTGGGCGAGTGATGTCTCCATCTCCATCAATCCCTCCCTCTCCTAAGGGAAAAAGAGGAGACAATTACTAGCATGTTTGCAAGTTCTGACAAAAGATCCGTATGAGCAGGTGATCTATTGTATTCAATTAACATTTAGACAGCAATTACACAGACCTTGAGAGGTGAATAAGCATTAATACATTCCCTTGTTCACCACCGAAGATGCCAGTTAATTTAGGAAAATTATCCAAATTCTGTGGTCAGGGCTAGACAAAGCCACGTAACAGCCATGCTCAGCTGATGAGTTGTACATTAGCCTCAGCAAAAGAAAAATCATTTGTTGAGAACTGATGACACAACAACATAATATTCACATCCAAGTAGGAACAACACAGAGTTGAACCTACAAAAAAACCATGAGGTCCAACCTCACTGCACGACTCACCTGTTAATAACAGGTTTTCACAGACAAGGCAAATTATTTACATTATGTATTAGCAACCTTATGCTAAGTATTTAGATCATTCCGAAGAAACACAATACCCTATTTCCAAACACAACGTAATCCTGGATTTAAAAAAAGCAATGCCAAAATAACCCTCTGAAGAAGTTTATAAAAGGAAATAAGGTTTGTGCATGAGTGTTTGCAGTTTTCCCATATGGCTCTTTCTAAAAACAGATACATTGTCCTCCAGATTGGTGTTTTAGAATGCTATCCTAAGGTGTAGTCTAGAGCTCAAGAATGATAACTCTGAAGAAGCTTGAATTTCTATTTGGGGTTAGTCCCTATACATCTTCTGCAACTACAGTTCTATTAACTGAACTGGAAGACTAGAAAGCTGCAGAGTTCAAGATGCATGATAATGCTCTGATAACTAAATTCCTCGTCAATCATCCTGTCAGTAAGTGAAGTGACACCAGAATATGTGACCATCCTTCACAAGTATCACAGTAGTCTACTTCCTTCCCATCACTATAAGAGAGTTTGTACACATCTCACTAGACTTCAAAGTGTAACAGACAGATCAAGAAAATGCATCAAAGTCATTGGGCCATTCATTTCTCAATGCATCTCCTTCTATCCATAAGAACACCAGTTTGCAGTAAGTTATGAAGATCCAAATGCTGCAACTGTTAGAACAAAGCGTTTATCTGCCTTGCTGCCCTTGCCATGAACCCTCACTTGAACAGATCTAATCCTGAAGTGCTAACCATTCTCCAAGAGTTCACGGTCAGATGTCAGAAGTGGCAGTCAAAAAGAGTCCGTGGTTGAGGGAAGCAGGGACACAATAATGGAAAAGCAAACAGTCTTCTCTACAAGACATTCACACTCAGATTTCCTTTATACAGTGTGAAGTGAGAAGCAGAAATATTAGCAGTCCTTGTGTTTTCCTTCCTCTTCCTAGAAGCTATGCAGAAAGAGGGCTCAAACATATGACCACGTTTTAACAAGTTACCATCCACAAGGTGAGATGCAGCAATCATCTGTGTACGCCTGCTTAGTCTGTCTTAAAGTAAAACATGTTAGCTTAAACCTCTTCAGACTGAGAAGCTCACTTAGTCACAGTGATTCAGATGCAGCCTCTAGCCCAAATCTGGTTTATTTGTTTTTACTAAGAGCCCACAATCAATTACCAAAGCAGACCAAGGG
Source organism: Loriculus beryllinus (assembly GCA_039877255.1). Classification (NCBI taxonomy): domain Eukaryota; kingdom Metazoa; phylum Chordata; class Aves; order Psittaciformes; family Psittacidae; genus Loriculus; species Loriculus beryllinus. The sequence goes on from JBCJKH010031435.1 coordinate 24,185, forward strand.
AGGTCCGATACAGAAGCATACTGCCAGTAAGGCAAGATTTCCACCTCTGGTACTGCTAATAGAACCTTTGGGCAAGTCAGGTCACTGGAGCACCTCCCCTGTGAGGACAAGCTGAGAGATTTGAGGTGGCTTATCCTAGACAGGAAGGCTCCGGGGAGACCTTACAGCAGCCTTCCAGTATTTTTTTAATGGGGTCTACAGGAAAGGGAGGGACTCTTCATCAAGAATGTGTTAAACTGAAAGAGAAATTTAGATTACAAATTAGGAAGAAACTCTTTACAATGAGGATGTTAAGCCCTGGCACAGGTAGCCCAGAGAAGCTGTGGCTGTCCCATCCTAGGCAGTGTTCCAGGCTAGGTTGGATGAGGCTTTGAGCCCCCTGGCCTGGTTGGAGTGTCCCTGCCCATGGGAAGGGGTTGGAATTAGATGATCTTTAAGGTCCCTTTCAACCCAAACCATTCTGTGATGTTATGGTACGTCATCTCACTGTGTTCCAGGCTGACATTAGTGAATTGGGAAAAATACTGTCAAGTAAACTTAAAGCACTTTACAATGTTCAGATAAGCAAAGCACACAAGTACCAATTATGGTAACGGGACACACATTTCCAGAGCAGACTTGAAAGAAGTGCAGAAATGTGACTTGATATGCAAGCTCACCAGTCTCAAACTCTCTTGGATGACAGCCCTATCCTACCTTGCAAAAGAGTTCCCTATAAACAGGCTTCTCTTAGATCCCAATACCAGCCTCACTCCTGATATAGAGGCTGCAGCATAAGCAAAAACATCAGATAACACTCACACATATACTACATACCATAATAAGGTTCAAAGAGCTCACTGGAGGCAGAATAGAAGTCCTCTAGTTTAAAATCATTTGGTCCTTTCAAGGTCATGCCAAATCCTTTCGCATGCCACTTCCTCCTCCACAGGACATACTCCGAGAAGCCTCCAGGACCAGCACACACATCAGCAAAGTAGAGCAGCTCTGCATCTCGCTCCTTTATCAAAGGCCTCTGCAAAGGAGAGTGATGAAATTCTACTGGCACAGAAATGGCTCCCAGCAGTCACACCAGATACACCATGAACTACACTACTCAGTCAGAGAAGGCTCTTTCAAGCACCTGTTTTCACAGCTAGTATCGTAAGGATTCCCTTTTCTCCCCACCTTCCCACTCTGAGAAAGCATTGCTATTTGAAGATTAAATAAAGGCCCTCACCCCATGGAAGTCCTTCGGGTTCGTAAACATGTAGTCAAAGACATGGTCCATATTTGCCATCTTCATTGCAGCCCTGTGATCACATACATAACGACCTATTGAGTTTCAACCTTGACTCCCGTGGCTGAAAGTGGACATAAACAGGAAAGGGACTATACTACTAGAAGTTTTGCAAACCTGTTCAGGAAGAAAACTCCACGGATCATCTCATATGGGTTAGACCTTGTTCGGGCTCGACGCATTTCTTCTCCATCCAGCTCATCAAATACACTCTGCAGACAGAAACAAAATTGAGCTGGACTTGACACAGCCTTGAAGGATAGGTAGGCATGAGCATTTGCTACCTTCATGCTTCTCTCCTTAAAAAGCAGACTCCATGCAGGGTTTGGTTCACCAATACAGAGTGGGTTTTAATATCACATGATGATACTCACTCTTCTTCTAAGCCACCCCAGTTCTTAAGCAAATTTAGTGACACTGAAGAACTCTGTACTGATAGTTCCAGAGCCTGACAACGTGGTTAGCCACCTTAAAAGCAGTCTCAGCCTAAGGTATTTCTCTTGTACATATATACACACTCACACTCCACTGCAATTTAGAAGGGCATGATAAAAATCTAGGAGAGAAGATAGAACATACAACAGAAGAAAAGGGAGTTTATTTCCTTAGCTTATTCAAGTCTTCAGCCTTTTGGTCCAACTAAGAAAAGGAAAGTCTCTTCATTCATCAATTTGAAGGCTGAGGGGCAAACCAGGTTGCTGAACGGACAGTAACAGCCAGGATGCTAGGTCATACCAATGGCATGGAGGTGAAATAGGATGTTGTGAGCTCTTGCCAATCACCTAACTACTCAATTCTTTTCAATATTTCACTTACTTCCCCAAACTTTCAGTTCACCTCTAAAGGAAGGGACTCACTTTGCACTGCAGGACATTATGTAAAAGCTCTTCACTACAGAACTCTGTTTCATCTTCAATCACCATCTTCCTCTGGAACAGGATAAGAACACAGGTAACAATTAGCAAAGATATCAGAATGCATTTCAGAATATCATTTCAGAATGCAACATGTGCCAGGAATGGATGAAGGCTGCCAAATACATAATAGGCTATATTAGCAAAAGTATAGCCAGCAGGCTGAGGAATTATTCTTCCCTGTTAGGCATCTTGAGAATACATGTGGAATACTGCATCCAGCACACACACACCACCCCCCCCCCAGCACAAGGCATATACTAGAATAAGCTCAGCAAAAGGGCCACCAGGACAACAAGGGTGCAGAAGCACCTGGTGTATGAGGAGAGACTGAGAGCACAACTTGTTCAGAATGGAGAAAAAGACATCCCACTGCTGTCTACAAGTACCTAATGGCAGGAAACACAGAAGCTTTATCTAGACTCTCAGAAATTAACAGCAACAGGAAAAGAAACAATGGACACAATCTGCACACAAAAAAAGATGCCCATTAGCCACACAGAAATTTTCTTTCGTCAACTGGGTTATCAAACACTGAAACAGATGAACAGGTTGTGAAACATCCATCCTTAGGCATACTCAAAACTCAAACAAAGCCTTGAGCAATCTGATGTAGTTGGACCTGTTTTAAGCAGGAAACTGCACCAGCAATCTCCAGAGGTTCCCTCCAGTCTAGGTTGTTCTACAACTCTGTGACAAGGCAATTGTTTCAGGCTGAGCAGTCCTGTGTTGTCTTGGGCTGGTAAGTACTGAGATGTAAAATATTACCTTCCCCACAGTCATCCACTCCTTCAGCTCCTGGGCATCAGGGATTTCTGTGGTACACTCGAGGCACCAGTCTACCTCCTCATAGGCACTAGGCTGCAAATGCAAGACATGGAAAGAGCTAAAGACATTTTTGCTAACAAAATATAACAACTAACTGCTCCCTGAAAGTTTTCCTCCCAAGTCTAGCATAAGGTGTTACGCTATGACTTTGGGGCCAAACATACAGTTCTTTTTCTCCTACTCTTAAATATTATTTGTTTGGATTTAGTTTTTTTAAAAACTAAATAAAACTCAAACACAAACCTCCCCACACCACTCTCCTCTCATTAGAATCTGATAATCAAGACAAAGCAAAAGCCTAGAGAAGGTTCCTAAGGTGCATTTTAGAGACACTGCAAAAAAGAGGGTTACAAAAAGAATACAGGCTTAAAACACTTTAATGATGTCAAAAAGGATTTTCTTTTTTCCATTAAAACTGAAGTGATGCTACTTCTCCACAAAGAGAGGCCACTAAGATCTACTGACCTGATATTTATTATAGTGGTATCATCCACAAGGGTTAATCATATAGAACAGTTAACTGCTGTGAGCCGCAAAACCACAGTGGATAATGAGACCTAAACCAATGAGCCTACAGAACAGGTCTCAAATTCCTGGCTATCAAGGAATAATCTCCGATACTATTCTCAACTACTGAAAACAATTCAAAGAATGGAGAGTGAAGTACTATAATGTGCACCACATACAACTGGACAAGTGATGCTGCCCTTGACTAACAATGGCTAGGACCTTCTGGGTTACTGTCCTTCCAGTCCTTAAAGGGGGACTACAAGATATTTGGAGAGGACTTGATACAAGGGGGAATGGTTTTAAACTGAAAGAGGAACATTCAGATTACATATTAGGAAGAAATTCTTCACTGTGAGGGTGGTGAGGCCCTGGCACAGGTTGCCCAGAGAAGCTGTGGCTGCCTCATACCTGGCAGTGTTCAAGGCCAGGGTGGACGAGGCTTGGAGCAACCTGGTCTAGTGGAAGGTGTCCATGCCCATAGCAGGCGGATTGTAACTGAATGAGCTTTAAGGTCCCTTCCAACCCAAACCATTCTAT